>OX411307.1:110111967-110406967 GCA_948150685.1 Rhaphigaster nebulosa
AATTTTACTCTCGGTGAATTACGGTTACGGTTATATCCATCGAGAACAATTGGTAGGATGTGGATGGGTCGCTGTATAGAATTACTCCAGGGCTTCCAGAGCTATTGTTCTTAAAAGATCCCGATATGGATAAAATTCAAGAAGACGATAAACACAATTATAAAACTATTTTAACAAAAACAATTGCACATATAATGAATAATAGCACCACGGGATGAATTCGTAAGTATATTTATTGCTTTAACCATTTCTTATTTTAAACCTGCTTCTTCTTCTGTGAATCTGTTTTCTTTTTAGTTCTATCAGAAATTTTAAAGCTCTCTTCAACCGATTAAACGATGACGCTCGCAATGTGCATAAATTGAATTATATTCAAATCGGACTGCCATACATCAGCGGAGAATTGGAACATGTTGAAACAAAAATGGGATTAGCGTTGGTCGCCACGTTAAAGGATCACGATAATTCTATCAGAGTGTATCTTATCTAAACGTTTTAACATATCGGTAGAAGACATCGAGGAATTCAACAATAGTGATGAAATAATACATTTAGTGTATAATGGAAGAATTGGTTATAAAGATGATCTTTCATTTATTTAAATATTTTATTTTTTGTATCTAATATTTTGATGGAATACATCTTTTTATTTTCTAAAGTTGTATTTTGTTTTATTAACTATATTTTAATACTGTTACAAACATGATATAACTAGGATATCATAAATGGATTAAGAAGCCCTATATCTTTGTTTGTGTATAAAAGTTAAACTTTTTAAGGATTAACAGTTCAAAGTCCATTGTTTACTTTCAAAAGAAGGATTAAGTGATAAAGCATTATTGCGAAAGCTAAATTTGTTTACTTTTTAGTGGAAGGGTTAACAAGTCCTATTGTTTCGTCTTACGAAATATGAAAGGCGAACGTGGCGCCATCTCAAGGTAGTTGAGAATGCTAGGCGATGGTAGCGCCCTCTGCAGGAACTAAAAGGCATAGGGGGGCTTAAAAGTCCAGAATATTCAGGTCTGATTTCAGGTCTGGACATTAAAAATCTGAAGGTCCAGACAGACAGCATTTTTTTTCTTCAGAGCTACTCTAAAATGACCGAGTAGAGCAAGAAGCTGTTCCCCTGGCATAGGGAAGTAGAGAGATGAGAGAGAGACAGACGAGAAGAGGCCAGCAGGCAATAATGAGAGTATAAGTTCAAGAAATCCCAAAGCTCATAAAACTGTGCTGATGACTTTGACATAATGACCAGATCCAAACGAGCCCTAAGGGAAGCATTTCTTGCTCTCGAGGAAGCTGCCAAAAAAGTTGGATTAAAAGTAAACCAGCAAAAAACAAAGTATATGTAGGTTGGAGGGCTAGGAAACCTCGAGGGGTACTTCGAGGCAGGACAGTATAGATTCCAGGTGGTCAACAACTTTATCTACTTGGGAAGCGAAATAAACTCCCAAAACGATATCTCCCAAGAAATTAAGCGTAGGATAATAACCGCTAACAGGTGCTACTACAGCTTATCAAAAAACTTCAGGAGCCGATATCTGTCAAGGAAGACAAAAATCATTCTATACAGAACTATAGTTCGTCCAGTTCTAATTTATGGCCATTAAGAAGGCGGATGAAAAAACATCTCTTGGTGTTCGAAAGGAGGATATTGAGGAGGATATACGGACCCATCAAAGTAGGCGAGACATGGAGAAGACGAAAGAACTTGGAATTCTACGGGCTCTTTGAAGATAACGAGATCTCCAAAGTCATAAAATTGGGAAGACTTCGATGGGCTGGCCATCTAGTCAGAATGGATGATGGCGAGATTCCGAAGAAGGAGGTCACAGAAGAGATTTTTGGGGCAAGGAGAGTGGAACGGCCGAACCTAAGGTGGATGGATGGTGTGGCTGAAGATAGGACTCCTAGTACTCTTCTCGGCGTGCGGGACTGGAGGACTGCTGCACAGGACAGAGCCAATTGGCGGAAGCTACTTGAGGCGGCACTGACTCGGTGACGAGTTGTTGCTCTGGTTATGTACGTAAATATTTAACATATTTTTATTATTAAATATATATATATATATATATATATATATATATATATATATATATATATATATATATATATATATATCTATATTATATAATTACATAAAATGTTTATTCTAAATATATATATATATATATATATATATATATATATATATATATATATATATTTAATAATAAAAATATGTTAAATATTTACGTATATGTTAAATATCAAAAATATGTTAAATATCAGTCTGGCCAGAGACGGCAACCAGTCAACTTCGTACCTGTACTTCTTTTTCTCTAAAACCTCATTTTAGTTATTTTATCATTTTTTTTTTTTTGCCGCCTTCACGGACCACATAATCAATTACAAACCTACAGTAGCCACGCACTCCAATATTCAGAGTTCAGCCGAAATTAGCGAAGAAAGTTCGAGTTTAACAGTGCTACGGGCTGTGGAAGTAAGTTAATCCCCAAAGGCACAGAGGATTTAAGGCCATTGACGCTCACCACTGTTGACAAACACACGATTGTGAGTACTGTTTATTATTTATCGGTCATAATGGTGCAGTGTTCGATTTGTAATAGTGCTGTAACGAGAGAGGATAAATTTAACCTGAGCTGCAGCAATTGCCGCGTAATTTTTCACGGCAAATGCTGTAATCTCAATGATAAAGAAATAGAGGCGCTTAAGTTACAAAAAAAGACGTGGTACTGTAAAAAATGCGACCATGCGAAAAAGTCAGGCCCGGTAAGAGAAAAAACGCCTAGTCCGTCCAGGAATTCACAACAGAAAACCTCTGAACCGTCTGCGGCTGATATACTCGCGGCAGTAAACCGGCTTAGCGCTCACGTGAACGAGGACATCAAAAGCATTAAGTCATCGCTTGAAAAATACGGTGAGCTAAGCTTTGAGCTAAACGAGAGGCTTTCGAAAATAGAAAGCCATCTCGAGGGCCAATCGAAGCTGATGGAAGATCTGACCTCCGAAAATAAAGTTCTGAAATCAAGGGTCGGTGAACTGGAAGTCAGACTCAATAAGGCCGAACAGGGCCTACTATCCAGGTCGGTGGAGATGCGGGGCATCCCGATCCGCGCGGGAGAGACTCCTGCGGCTCTGGTTGCCAGCGTGGGAGCCGGCCTCGGTGTCAAGATTAATATAGAGGATCTCGACATGGTAGAGCGCCGAAGACCGAAAAAAGATGACCCCCGACCGCCACCTGTCATTGCCCGTTTCGTCAGGCAGTCTCTGCGGGACGAGCTAGTGCAGCGGAGAAAAGTAAAGAGGGACTTCTCCACCCGGGATATTGGCTGGCAAGAGAACGATGCTCACCGGATATATATGTCTGGTTTGCGGCTGGAAGAGTGCGCTGCCGGAAGGATGACGGCCACCCCGTAATTTACAAAGACGAAGCTCAAGACCTCGATACGTTCTGCTGACGTTTTGGCACCCGTCTACCCACCGGTCGGATTTGGAAACTCTCAATGGACCCCAAGTTCTATGTTTCGTGGCGAATTTATTTTTTCTATATTTTTCATTTTTTTTTTTTTTACTTCAATAGAAGCACGTTTTTTATCTTCTCATGTATTTCTTTATTATATATCTCTTTGTTTAATTGTTACGTTCATTATTCACTTTTTTTCAGATTTTATTCTACAGCTCGTCGTTGTTATTCGCATCTTTCCGCTAAATACTGTATACAGTCTAATTTCCCATACTATCTAGTGTCCTAAATTCCTGTCACGTTAACTCCCAATCCTTACCAGCTCATTATGATGAATTTCTGCAGTATTTTACCCATAACTTTTACCATACCATTGCAGTCTCCGAAACATGGCTAAAACCCTACATTCCTTCCTCTTCTGTTTCCCTACCTAATTATTCCTTTATCCGCCATGACCGGATGGGCCGGACTGGTGGAGGCGTCGGTCTTTATGTTCATAACAGCCTGAAATTCCGAATCCTAGATACCTCATCCCTATCCGATCATCCTCATATTGAATTCCTTGTCGTTGAAATTTCCTCCAATGCACATCCTCTCCTACACACTGTGGTGTATCGCCCTCCTCTGGTTCCTTTCGAATCATCCTTTGAATCAACTCTCTACAATTATGTTCCTCTCTACAACAATATAATAATTTCCGGTGATTTTAATACCAATCTCCTATCTGAGTCCAACGACAGACTCCTTGAAAATCTGTTTTTCTCCCTCCATCTCTTCGTCGTCCCATTTTCTCCCACCCATCACACTTGCCGGTCCGACACCTGGTTGGATTTGCATGTCATCGATTCAGAACGTAATCTCCTTTCCTTTTCTCAACTACCTGTCCCGTTTCTGTCCTCTCACGACTTAATCCAAATATCCTACAATATCGAAACTCCTACGATCCTCCCTAAAACCATAACTTTCCGTAACCTAGACGCCCTCACACATGAAAATATTTTACCTGACCTTGAAACGCTGCAGTGGAATGAAATATATTCCTGTTCTTCCATTGATTCCATGGTCGATACCCTCACCTCTAATCTCATCCACATCCTTGATACCCATGCCCCACTCAAAACCTCTACTTTCCGTCGGCCGCCTGCTCCTTGGATGTGTCAACAAATTAAAGATATGCAAAGAAGGCGTGAGGCAGCCCGTAGACGCTTTAGACGCACTAGGCTAGCAGACGACTACCAAGCGTTTAGGGTACTCCGCAATTTGACACAGGCAACTGTTAGGAGAGCGAAATCCAACCACTATCATGAAGCCCTCTCCTCTGCTCCCAATGCTAAATCAAAATGGCAACTCCTTCGCAAACTCTCCCTTTGTAAATCCTCTCCCGCAC
The DNA here is from genome assembly GCA_948150685.1 of Rhaphigaster nebulosa. Taxonomy (NCBI): domain Eukaryota; kingdom Metazoa; phylum Arthropoda; class Insecta; order Hemiptera; family Pentatomidae; genus Rhaphigaster; species Rhaphigaster nebulosa. The sequence continues at coordinate 110,116,821 of OX411307.1, forward strand.
CAGTCTTCCCAGTTTCACCCGATGAATTAAATTCATACTTTTTATCAGCCTCCTCTAACACTTCTCCAACTCCTCCTTCCTGCTTTTCCTTAGTTCCATCTTTCAACTCTGATAATTTTTATTTTTCCTACATCCCCCCTAGCGATCTTATTTCATCCATAATGAAATCTCACACCAATTCCACTGGGCCTGATGGAATACCTGTTAAATTGTTAAAATTATGTCTCCCCGAAATTCTTCCAGTTCTTCTCTTCATTTATAATTTCTCCCTCCAAAACTCAGTATTTCCTACCTCGTGGAAAAAAGCCTTAGTCCATCCTATTAACAAAATCTTCAATCCTATATCTCCTAAAGACTATCGCCCAATTTCCATCCTCTCTAACCTTTCCAAACCTCTAGAAAGAATAGTCCAATCACAAATATCAAACTTCCTGGAAAAGTCCAAACTACTTGATCCTCTCCAATCCGGCTTCCGTCCCAGTTTCTCCACACAATCCGCGCTAGTCAAAATCACAACTGACATACATACTGCTATGGACCGAAAAAAATTAACTGTATTAATACTCCTTGACTTTTCTAAAGCTTTTGATTCCCTGGACCATTCTATCCTTTTTAAAAAATTAAAATCACTATCCTTTTCCAACAGCTCTATGCAATGGTTCAAATCTTTCCTTTCCGATCGGACTCAAGCAGTTACCATTCCTAATCAACCCCTATCTTCCTTTCTTACCTTGTCCTCAGGAGTAGCCCAAGGTTCAAGTATTTCCCCACTGCTTTTCAATACCTATATAAATGATCTTCCTAATTCAATCCACCACTGTTCCCACCACTTATACGCCGACGACTTCCAAATCTATTTATCCTTTCCTCCTTCTGAGCTATTAGTAGCGTTTGCCAGTATCCAGGAAGACCTAGATAGAATCAGTGCCTGGGCAAACCTGAATAGATTAAGTTTAAACGCTATGAAAACTCAGGCCATTGTCATAGGTTCCAATTCCCTCCTCAGATCCAATGACACCTTTCCTACTTTAATCCTAAATGATCACCCCATCACGTTCAGCTCCTCAATCAAAAACTTGGGTATTACCATCGACCAAACCCTTTCCTGGAAACCCCACATTGCCCAAATTTCTCGACGGTCAATAAGTACCCTTAAATTATTCCATCGTTCTCGACATCTTCTCCCACAACCTACCCGCAAACTCCTTGTGTCCTCTATTATCTTTCCCCACTTTGACTACGGATGTGTGGTATACGGGGGCCTCTCGAATGTGCTCGAGGACAGATTGAAGCGGATCATGAACTGCTTTTTAAGATTTGTCTTCGGCACCTCGAGACGGGCCCATGTGTCCCACCTATACGGCGAGTTGGAGTGGCTCTTCCCCTGCAACCGTAGATAATATTTCCTCGGATCTTTTCTATACCAAACCATCACCACCTACCATCCTTCCTACATCTACAGCCTCCTACAATTCAAATCCTCGATCCACGCACTGGAAACAAGATCTCGCCTTTCTGACCTCCATACTCCCTCCCACAGAACCAAAACATTCGAACGCTCCTTCCTCGCCCGCTCCTCTACCCTTTGGAATTCCTTTCCTTCTAATATCCGCCATGCTTCTTCTCTATCCTCATTCAAATCCCTCCTTTTCCAACACCTTCTTTCTCTCCAAAATGATGCTCTCTAATTGCGAAATTTCAGTTTAGGATTAACATCTGGATCAGAAGTGGATAATGGATTTTAATGTACAAACTTTGCTAATCAATTCATTATTTTTGTATTTTTCATTTTCTCTGTTTGTTTTTTTTACTTTTTTCTTGTTTTTTCTCTTTTTTTTTGTTTTGCTCAAATCAATTATATTTTTTCGATAAAAAAACCTATTTATTTGCTTATTTATTTTACAGAAGATATTGTAAAAATTAATTGTTCTATATTCTATAGTCTTATGGCCAGATAATGCTACTGTTTTATTGGCTCCTTCTTGTTATTCTTAAGGGACCTAGTCCCAGAATAAAGTTCTTTTATCTATCTATCTATCTATCTATATATATATATATATATTCAAATGTATAAAATAGGAGGTTTTACGCCTCACTTGTGTTATACAGACATAATTATTATTATTATTTATTTGTTTGTTGCTTTGGTTTTAATTGTAATAAGTATTACTATTTAGAGGTTGAATTCACAAAGGAAGACTTGGTATATATACAAAATTTGAAGCTTATGGGCCTTTCCGTTTGGAAGTTAAAGAATTAAGACCGGTTATTGTAATCTTCGTCCCAATAGATTTTTTCCCTCTTTTACTCTTTGAGGCTTACGCTGAAATCGATAAGGGACGCCAAAAACAAATATATTTTTAATGCTTACTGATTTTTTAGGGGTACAGATTGCATCCATTAAAAATATTAAAAATTATATAAACAAAAATAGTTTTACCAAATTCAATCAATGTATATAAAATAAATTTTACCCAAATATTAATTTTAAATTTAATTTATTGTTTTTTAAATAATTAAAGTTGTTAAGTATATGTTGAAAAATATATATTTAAGTTAGGTTTTTCAGAAATACTATGTCACCAATAAGGAAAGTACTGTACAGAATGTCCCAAAAAAAGAAAACTAGAAAATTCAGAATAATTAAATTTATAACAAATAATGCCTTTAGCAGTATGTTAATATAAATAATATTTCATATATATATATATATATATATATATATATATATATATATATATATATATATATATATATATGTATATATATATATGTATATATATATATATGTATATATATATATATATATATATATATATATATATATGTATATATATATATATATATATATATATATATATATATATATATATATATATGAAATATATATATATATTATAATATATATATTATTTTAAAGTTAATTGCATACATAAATAGATAATTTATTTCAGATTATGTAACAATTTATATATATATATATATATATATATATATATATATATATATATATATATATATATATATATATATATATATATATATATTGACCAAACAGGAGATTTGGTGACAAATCTTGAGGGTCACTTCTGTAATAAAATAAATAGAAAATAAATCATTTAACAAAGGAAGCCCGATTTGCTCTAATACCTGAAAAGAATAAAAGCATTCGGGATGATTTTATCCAGATATTTTACATCAAAGATTTTATAATCAACTAATTAAAGTTAGATTTTTTAAGTGATAACAGCTGAAGAATAACGACGTTTCTAAAAATATTATGAAGAGCGACCAGCTCCCCGAGTTTTTAATAATCGCGATAGTTTCAGTACAGTATTCTTCGAATTGATGAATCCCTTTAATGCAAAGATAGACTGATAGTTCCCATCCGCCTGGTGATTATCGTTAGTCGATAAATCCACGGATCCACAAGTACAGCTTTCAATAACCGATAGCCCCCCTCCACCAAGTCGCTAATGAGGCAAGGGAACATCTCGCTTTAAGGAGGGTTCATTAGTCGACAGGATGGCTTGATAATTGCCCAATCCGACCGAGGCTGGCAGACTGAGCGGGATAAAGCTTCATTAACTGTTAACTTCTAGAGCGCGGTCGATCCCACAAACTGTTCCTGATCCGGCCGCAAATACACGACTAGTCGTTTGTTGACCATTATTGATGCCCGAATCCCATCCATTAATTCCCCCACGCCCTTAGAAAGTTCATTTCTTTCTTCAGTGGGTTCTTATGGGGCCCCTAATAATTTGTAACCGGTCGCTGCCTCTGCCTCCAATCGTCCAGAATCTCGCCTCGTCTGATAAAAAGAGGAAATGCCGATTTAATTTTCATCTGCCTCGGTGGAAGATTAAAAAAAAAAAAAAGATCGGAGAATCTTTAGATGACCGGTGAAATTTCATTGAAATGTCATTTCAGAGTATTTTTGAATGATAACATTTATTAAAATCTTGTATACGTTTAGAAATCTTTTAGCCTCCTGTCGAAAACATTTTTTTTTTAAACCATAATAAGGGACTAGTTGATGATCATATGATGAGAATTCGAAGATGGTTCAGCGAAAACTGGCAGAGACACTACAGTATAATGTAGTAGGAAGTAATTAATTGCATATGCTATAATCATATTTTTATTCAAATTAAAATACATAGCAGTACATACTGAGGATGAGGCAAGATTCCGAAACGTTGTTGATTGAAATGTGTTAAGGTTAAACATAGCCATAAAGGGAGAAGGACTTTTTTTTATTTAAGTAAAATAATAGAAAGGCAAAGTCAATAGAATGGAAACTAAACCGATAATAGTCACAAATATATGGTCGATTTGCTTAAAATATCAGAAAACAATAAATATGAAGAATTGTTAAAATCAATAACTAAAATAATTAAATTCACAGCAGAGAAACCAACAGAAAATACATTAAGACGCCATACCATGGATATAATTTTTAAAGACATTAAATTTACAACAAAATGCACACAAAAACATAATAGCAGCGATACAATTCTCAATTATCACTTTAATAAACCGTTTCATAAAATTAAAAATACAGCAAAAAACCCTTTCCAGAGGCCAATATAACTAACGATAAATAAAATATGAGATGATAAATATATAAAAGAAACAATGAATAAGGTATACAAAAATATTAAAATATAATTTTTATCCGAATAGACCTATTGATAAAATATGGTATTCAAGTTTGGATAAATTCAAAACATTAGAAAAAGGCACACATATACCGAGAGAAAAAATTGTGCAAAATAAACCCATTAAAAAGAGTAAAAGCAAGAATTAAGGAAATAGCATAACAGATTATTTTGAAATTATAAATAAAGAAAAAAATAAGGAAAATGAAACATATACAAATATCAAAAATAAACTTAACAATTATAATTTCCAAAAGCAAAAATACCAACCAGACTAACCAAAAGCATCAAAAAAGTTCTTAATTAGGAATTGATAAATTATTTGCCACTTCTATAATTTTGTTTTTATTGAAAACTAGTTTGGAATGTTATACATTCATCTTCAGTTCTAAAAACACACAAAAATTCAAAAATCAGCAATTCAAAATACATTTTCTTGTTAAACACTATTTTTAATTGCTGATTTTTTAATTTGTGTGTGTTTTTAGAACTGAAGATGAATGTATAACATTTCAAACTAGTTTTCAATAAAAACAAAATTATAGAAGTGACAAATAATTTATCAATCCCTAATTAGATTGATCCTTCTATACCATTATGCGGACGTCAACTAAAAACGTTTTTAAACAATACGAACACGAAGACTTAAACTTAGGTTTATACAACAGAAACAAATTAGAGAGATATATAACTGATATTGATAAATGATATATAACTAAAGATAGAATAAATGAAATAGACGAACAAAATACATAAAATCAGATATGAGCAAGGTGGCGATAAATACTACATTCGAGAAACATCATATGATTTAAGAACGAGAATGAATAGGGCAACTCAAAACAAGTAAAAAAAAAAAAAAAAAAAAAAAAGTATATATATATATATATATATATATATATATATATATATATATATATATATAAATCAATCAGCATTGACAAAACATTCCATAATAAACAACCATTGTTTTGAATTTGATAGTCAAAATAATGGATAGTGAAGAAAATAGTAAAGTAAGAAAAATAAAAGAATCAATTCACATAACAAAAAATTGTAAAAATGCAGTTAACTATAAAGCAAATACAGGAGGTGTATTTATGCATTATGCTGAAATAATTAATAAAAGTAACATCTAAATAAAGGAAAAAAATTGGTATTAATTTTTAAAAATAAAAAACATAACAATGAGAACTAGTGGGGATAATCCATTGTTGAATAGAGGTTGTAATAAGTATTAGTAAGACAACGGGCTATAGGTAGCTGGGAATGGATAAGTAGTGAATTTGGTAAATATAACCATTAAAAAGAAGCAATTCATTATAAACTTTTTTTTTTACAGAATATGACGATGTAAATGTTATTATAATTTAAGAAATTGACAAATAAAACTATATACTTCTTATGCAATGGAAAAAGACGGGGCAACACAAAAAAATTTAAATCATTTACGTTTCTAACAAAGCGTTTAATAGAAAATATATCAATTGTAGATAAGTGGTTGTGTTTTCGCCTAATTTTCAAAAGCAAGTAAATGCAGTTCTAAATCAGAAAATGGAGTAAAGATGGAGAGTATAGTGGTTCATAGTGTTAGAATGTAAATGTATAAAAAAATATTGAATAAAAAGTGTTTCAATACTGTAGACTGAATGAATAAATGCCTGAAGATGAACAAAATAGAGTCCGAAATGTTGTGAATAGATTAAAAAAAAAAAACATGAATAAGTTGGATGATTTAGTTTGATAATTCCAGAAATGTGATATCCAGTATAATTTATAGATACAACCATCGAAAACAAAATAAGGAAGGAGGAAATTTTTTCGCACCCTTTATTGAATAACAAATATTATTCTTCCAATTTTGTGTATATTATTGAAAATCCATTTTCTATTATTACCAATAGACCAATATAACATTTTTAAGCCAGCGTGTCATATGAACGTCTTAAGAAAATTTATTTGATATAATTAAGAATATATTGAAATTACGACATGCTCAATAACAATTTTTTTTTTTTTTTATTAGGGTAACGTTTTCTTTTATTTAGGGTAACTTTCTTTGAGTATACAGAATAATGTTTATAATCTATCATATGGAATAGATCCTTAAAATATGATATATTTTTCAAAACTACAATAATTGAAAAATAAGGTTAGGTCTCGGTGTGCGACATTCCAAAGAGAATATAAAAAAATAAAAAAAACAAAATAAATACCACTACCTTATAAAATACAATAAACTAGTAATTCTATTTTCAAATAATAAAAACAAAAAATGTATAGCATGCATACCCATTTTATTTAATGACAAAATGTATTGGTTGTTTTGGTTTGGAACGACCCAATTCTTTTGATTTACCCAAATTATTTTGATTAACTATATTTTAATTAAAATATTGAAATTATAAATGCATCACTGATGCCAGTTGATGATTTTATTTTTCTATTTTAGATTGATGAAATTCCGATACGCTGATATAAACTAAAATAAAACCCTATTACATAATGTGAGTAAGAGATGTTTATTCAAATTATTTATTTATTATTAGAATTAAAAAAATATTTTTTAAATTCTTTTAGGATATAATTGGAAAATTCATAGAGCAAAGTCTTAAAATTAACAGTAAAATTTGCTTTGATGTGAAGCTATTTATATTTTATAAGATAAGATATTTAGTCATGGGGTGAAAGGTATTTATTAAATAACTAACCAGACAACGTTCACCTATTCAGGCAGACGTTAAAAAAAAAAAAAGACGTTAGAAATACGTCAACGTTAAAAAAAAAAACCTATCAGTTTGAGGCAGCATATCACTCCAAGACATCTCAACACATACCTACTCTATAAATACGTATAAGTACTTTGTTTTGTACTCTTCATACTTTTTTGGCTCTTAATGTGAGATGTGCGGTCATTGTTCAGCGTTAATGTAATTTTGTCTTTTTCGGTCCTTATGACGAAAAGTTGACTGGTTAGCTGTTTAATTGTATTTTGGAGACTCAAACCTTTGTTTTTGAAATCATACAATTATATCCTAACATTTTTTTTTATGTATCCTTTTTTTTTTAGTTTTTACTCTGTTTAATTCTATTCGTTTCCATTCTTCACCTATTGTGCCTATACAGTTAGATGCAACATAAAGTCTACTTGTGACTACTTGAAATAATAAAGCGTTCTTCAATTGTGCAGTTAACTAAAGGACTCACCACATTAGAAGATGTTAGAATTATAGATCCTTTTTAAGTAACTTACCTAAAAAAAAAAAATTAATTCAAACTTTTTCACATGACTTCCAGTAAATCAACATAAACATTAAAATATGCATAGATTTTTTTTTTTCTGTTCTTTCTAAATATTGAAAGCCAGGTGAGATGCAATAAATAATTTTATATCCACTCATGAATAGAAATAGTTCATTTAGACAGCTCTGAATTTTATACTTGGCCAAGGAATAGCTGGGTAAATAAGAAGAAGGATTGGATTAAGTGAAGATTTACAACCTATAAAAAGAAATAAGAAAACGTTTAAGTGCCTCAATTCCGGAGAACATATTTTTAAGTGGATTAAGAATGGCAGAGCAGTAAATCTGTCCTTACCGCCTCTGGCTCCCACGGGGCGAGCTTGGGGTGAAACTAATCAAATTCTTATTTGAAGAGAAAATATTCAGTATTTATACAAACGAGTAAAACGTTTTATTTCCAAACCTTTAGGTGTTATCAATTATAGATATTGTTTTTCACAAGAATAAAATAAACATTTTAAAACATGTTGTATTAAGACGTAGGTTCATCAGTATTCTATTACAATTAGCTTTCATAACAAACTGCGAAATATTTATGCTTTCTGAAGTTTAACCCACTTCGTGAAAATAATTATCATGTTGTTAGGATTATGAATTTTTTTAGGAAAAGAAGATTTTAAAATAAAATAGCAGCGATTCTGGTCTCAAAGTAGAAGTATGCTCCTAAGTAGGAAATAATTATTTTTTAATATATTATTTTATTTTTCTTCTTTATATTTTACTCAATTTCAAACTTTATTTTAATTGTTAACTATATTTTTATTTTATTTATAATCATTTATATTTTTTTACTTCTACTACTTTGCCTCCAGGTCACAATAGAGTTAATTCATATAATTATTTTTGTACGTTTCGGAGATTAAAAGAAAAAATACTAACATAAAAACACTAAATAGAACATTAATCCTTTGTCACGCTGAAATAATCAACAAAATATGAATACATTTTAGCAGCAATATCGGCAAAAGATAATGACAGTACTAATAAGCAAAGTAAAACTTAAAAAAATCTAGCTGCTATAGATAACAATTATATTGAATTTGATAACACCATTTTTAAATTGTGGGATTCATTATTTATAAAAAAAATCAATGGAAAACAATAGAAAGAGAAAAATAAAATACAGTAATGAAAAAAATAGCATAAATTAACGAATAACATTGGAATGTAATGATAACCAAATGCATAAGTAAATTCACGAAAAAGAACGCTGGACGATTTAGATTAAATAGAGGCAAATAAAAACAAATTCAATACCAAATTACATCACGTTTTCAGTGATGTATTATTGCTGACTGTTTTAATAGAATAAAGAATGATTACTTGAAATATAATAATTTAACGTCAAGTAAATTTAAGCAAACTAAAGGAATCTTATCTAAAAAATGGATACTATCAATAATAATTATTATACTTATTATAATCATTAACAATGCAGTTGATAACTATAATTATCAACTGCATTGCTCATGTGGGAAAATATGTATCGTTGAATCGCTTCGAAATCTCAGAAAACATATAAAACAACAACAATAGAAACCATACAGCTTTAAGCAACCACATAGTAAACAATATACACTCATATAAAATCCGGTTTGATGAAATTAAAATATTGGATAGGGAAAAAAAATTACAACCAAAAGAAAAATAAATGAAAATTTATTAATAAAAAATTCCAAACAATATACAGTGGAGCGTCGATTATCCGAACGTTCGATTATCGGAACGATTTTTTTTTTTTTTTTTTTATGTGTATAATTTTAATTAATTTGATCATGACATTTTATATGCCACAGCATTTATTTTGATAAAGCTTTGATTAGATACACTTTGATTATTTTTTTGCAAACACGTGTATTTATATGTATTATGCAATATTATGCAATTAATTATGCAATATGTATTTTTGTTCATTTCATTATGTACACGTGACTAAGTTAAACAAATTATTTATACTTTATGACACTGGTTTTTTCACTATGCACATACTATATTTATATAAATAAACAAACATGTTTTTTTTTACAAAGTTGTTGTTTTAGATCTTCCTTTTCCTTATTATATATAAACAAATAAATAAATTAATTTATATATATATATGTATATATATATATATATATATATATATATATATATATATATATATATATATATATATATAAATATATAGTGTGTGTGTGTGTGTGTGTGCGAGTACATGAATTTCGATTATCCGAACCACCACTGACAACGTTAGTTCGGATAATCGACGCTCTACTGTACTTTAAATGCAAAGGAGTAGCTTAAGTTTATTCCAGATATCTGGAATCAAGTTATATAAAAATAGTTTAATACTGAACTCCCCCTCTCCTAATTTAATTAAACTTTGACCTGTATGCATTGACCATGACTCATGTGTAGTAGTGTAGTAATAGGTTACTTATTTGTTATTTGAGGCGTAATTTGTTTAAAAACCGACGCAATCTACTCATTTCATAAAATGTTTTTTCTTCATTTTTCTCAAGATCACAATAAACTACAACACCCAGGCTTGACATGGAAATAATACCAAATAATAGTATTAAAACGGGATGGACAAATAAATATACTATATAAATATACTATATACTATATACTATATTATATAAATATATAACTAGTAATACACTATTGGACTTTTAAATCATACTTATGTACAAAAAGTAGATGTAATAAAAAATCTGATACATGAAACAGTGGCTAAGAGGGAGATATTTTATTCCAATATATTCAAGCCTTAAGAAACATTTTAGAAAATTGATCTTTAGAGTATTAAATTGGGATTATATAAGAACATAAACTACATGATCATTTATCCGGTATGAAGGACAAAATAGAAAACACAGATAAACAAATTCTTGCTTATAAATTAAATTGCCAAAACTGTAATGGTGTTTATGAGTGATTCTCCCGTACTTATAATTTAGTGGCGAAAACAAAACAAAAAAATTGAAAGTGAATTTATATAAGAATTAAAGTGCTTAAAATTTGTATATTACTTTATATTTTTTAGTTTTGAAGTTGTGCCAAACTTCCATTAAGAATCCTGTTCATCGGAGCTGGAAAAAGATATGTAGTCCAGTGTAAAAAAAAATATATATGTGTATATTGACTTTCTTGCATCAAGAAGTAAAAAGTATACCCATGAAATATTTCCACTTTTGGTTTGTTTAAAAAAAAAAAAAATTCCAAACCTATAACATAATAATAATAATAATAATTAAAATAAATATGGGATTAAGAGGTTCTTTTATTATTTAATCTAAATTGATTAATATTACAAAAAAATTTAACTTTAAAATCCCGTCGTACAAAAAAGTTTCAATTAGGACCAGATCAGTATTCCATGTTTTATCTTGAAATATTGAAAACTGTGGAATAGTTGAAAACAACAATGCCAATATTATATTTGTCCTCGATCCTACTGCCAGCCATATCTCATATCCGCTCTGTTGTTGAAATTATGCCCTATAATCCTCTCCCATCCTTAACCTTACAACAAATAAACAACCGCCTCATGCTCTCCCAAATTTTTAAAATTGCAGGAATCCATTTTAAATAATATTGCTAAAATATAATCCGTATCTGCGAATGATTTTTTCTTCTATGTGTGTCTCAAACAGCAGACTTATTTCAAAATGATTTACGAAATAAAAATGCGTTTTTCCTATCCGAACAATATGTATATGCCAAGATGAAAACTCGTTGTACAAAAAAGTTTCAATAAGGATGAGTATTCCAACATGATAAGTATTCCATGTTACATCTTGAAATGTTTAAAAATGTGGAATAGTTGAAAACGACAATGCCAATATTATTCTTTATCAGATTATTCAACATCAAGTTCACTGCTAAAACTCAGTTGACACAGGGATGCCGAAAGTGGACCGGCGCAGGTGGTTGGGGGTGGTAGGTGGGGAGGAGGTGGAAAGGGGGTGGAAAGAGAGGTAAAATAAATGAATGCAATTCCGGTCGCCTAGGCACGACCATGCCCCAGGGACTGGAACACTATGGAAAGTAGTCGATCCCACCTCAGGACCCTTTCACAAATTTATATGCTCCAACATCGTGACACCATCAAATCAAGCTGTGAAAAATTCTCCTCTACCATGCCTCTCTATGGATAGCAATGTATCCAGAGCAGAACTATCCTATCCGAGTCAAAAACCATTCGTTCCCAAAAATTGAACAGAGATTAAGATAAAAATATGAAAAATTCCATTATTGGTAATCACAATATTATTATACATGGTTTCCATTTGTACAGAAAATAGCTACTTGATATTTCGAGAAAGATTTAAATGGACCCTTTTCATTTCATTCAGGAACGTAAGCAGTTATTACAGTTCAAATCAGCGACTAGCAATTTTAAAAAGGGAATTAAGTCATCGATATACCTTAATGAGAGAAAGCGGAAGAAGTGGAGACCACACTATCCAATAAAACTACTTGGATTTTTTTTTTAAATTAAAAGGGATGAATGGAATGGGCTACTTATAATTCATTTACTATAGTCCTTTGTTAGGTTAGTACTTTAAAGTCCCACAAAGTAGGGATTGTTAGTTTTCATAAACTATCAGTTAAATATACTCTTATTTTTTTTTTATCAAGCAGCACTAAAAAACGGGGATACAAAAAGACATCTATGCATTGTTTTACACCGACGCTCCACACGAAACTGTGATAGGACAAGACGTATATATAAGCGATAAGGTTGCAATTGGCACCTATAAGGTAATGGTTTTTCTCCACTGGCTTGAAAATGCGGTTTCCGCCAGCTAAATTTAAGGATAATTAAATCAAAATACCAATTTTAACGTGACACCGATACTTACGTGCGAGAGTATACGCAACCCAAGCAGCTTTCAGAAGTGAGCATTATCTAGGTTTTCAACGATTAACAGAAACACTCTTTGGTAAATAGTATTTGTTATCAGTTGGTCAAAGTAATGTTTATCATACGTAATTATTTTATTTTGGGCACGATTCGGATGAAACCAAAAAGATGCTGCGGTAAAGAAGATTTCTTGAGGTATACTCGGAACATGGGAGAGTGAGCTTCGGATTGAGCAAGTAACGGAGTTGATATCATCAATGAGATTTTCTGGAATTAACAAAAGGACATTTTTCAGTCAGGAGTTGGAAATAATAATGTTGATTATACATAATTATGTAATTTGGCATTCAATTCGAATGAGACCTACGAGGCGTGGCGGTAAAAGAGATTTTCCTTATACCAGGGTAATAAATGACAAAAGTAATTTATTATGTGTATCTGAGCACTCAGTGAAGGATAAACTGACAAGTAAGAGCAAATTTTGCATGCATGGTTGTATTGGATAGATTCCTTCCTTAATTGCCAATTAAAAAAAATCATGACATCTAGTCGGCGTCAAGCTAGTTTTTTTCTTTTCCTTACTAAATTATAGAACCATTTTTAAATTGCCTGTATGTCTGTGGTTTGTTTTTGAAACGTGTAAATTTACCTAAAATATTAGGCATTAAGGGGAAGCTGAAGGCAAAAGAATATGAAAACACATTTTATATTTTTTATACAAATTATACATATATTTTTGCTGCAGTTGGATCAGCATATTTTTACATGAAAGTGGAACCTTTAATGGAATGATATAATACACGTGTACTCTATATAAGTATTTTGTTTAAAAAAAAAAAAAAAAAAAAAAAAAACAATAGACAGGGTCTCTCATATACGGGCCACGATTGGAATATCTTAGAAATCGTTAGAGATATCGCAAAATTGCAAAGCATAAAAATTATAGCTCTCATGGCATAATTATTAATCCCAAAAAATTAACCCCACATTTTCAATACATTTTTGAAAACTACTCAAAAACTAAAGAAAAATTTTAATTTTAATTGTGTTTTTTTCGCCTAGCATTTCATCTAAAATGGCGGTCAAAATCTTACCTATTTTCAATGCCACAACAATAAAATTGACGTATACGAACATAAAATACGACTTTTTTGAATAATTTTTTCAACAGATTCAATTAAAAATAGTTCCCAAGTGATCAGGGCACTCTAGCAACTACTTTCAGCTAAAATATTCAGATGTTTCGTCAATATTTTAAATATAAATATTCAGATTTTTTTTAAATAATTTGTTTTGAACGAAGCCTTTCCCCACCGCTGGATGGGACGAGGAGGTCATCATGGCCTTCGAGATCGGCATGTTTAAATACTTTGGACTTTCTTTTTGGTAGGTTATTTAAAGGAAAGGTTCCATACCCAGCAGCCAACTTGGCCAGATCAATTACGAGGGGACCTTGTTCAACTTTGTCAGGGAGTGAGTCCAGAAATGGTTCAAAGAGCAACGTCTTCGATTGGGCGAAGTTATCTCGCAAATTTTTACATAGTCATAAACTGTATTAACACATATTTTGATCTTTTTTTTTATTGAAAAATAATAATATTCACATACTTAAAAAAAGAAAAATACCTACGTTAAATATTTTAAACTTTGAATACGACTTAGTAAAAAAATAATTTACTACAGATTTAGATATATATAATAGATAGCACCCCCCCAAAAAAAAAAAAAAAAAATTGAAAGCGGTTGATTTAACGGATTTTGAGAAAATGTTTCTTATATGACCATGCAGTATAGAGATTTCGCCTCCCTTTATACCGCTTTTCACTGACATCCCTGTGTATGAATGCTGAAAACTAAGAGATGAGAATCGGAATAAAATTATAGATCCTACCACGATAAAAGATAAAACAATATTCATAGTATAGATAAATCTAAGTATAAAATCCAATTATTTCAAATAGAAAGATGAATTTTATAAGCAATTATATGGATTCCCTAGGGTATATTATCAGTGAATTTGAGTGGTATTTATTATTTATCAGACCACTCTGATAATAAAAAATACGAAAGCAATATCATTTTTAAGTCATCGTTAATATAAATATAGATAATTATATCTTCTAGCAGATAATCGAAATGCATAAATAGGAGTATAAAATAGTAATAAATGTAATAAAAGACATGAACAAGAAAAATCAGAGAACATAAATAATAGTAAGGATGAACTTGATCATTTAATAGGACAGAGTAACTTTGCAAAATTAGGACAAATTAGGACAGTATATTTAAGGGATTTTTTTTTAAAAGATTATAACTTAGAGATTGAATAGCATAATCAAATTTTATTAAACAATTTAGAAATTTACCAAAAACTGTGAAATTTTTTTGAAACACTTTTGAAAATGACCAATGGAGACTTTCCGGACATTTAGAAAAAAATATTTTTTTCATTTTTATTGAATAAAAGTCAATACAATTTACAGTAATGTTAGATCTTGTAAGTATTTTGTTCTTTTTTATTTATTTAAATGATTTAATTTTTTTAGTACTATTATTATATTTTATTTCCAAATTTTATAATTGTTGTGAACAATTTTTGTTACAATTATTAAAAGCCATCGAATACAATACTATATAATGTATAATGTGTTTTACTATATTGTAACCAAGCTAATATGTTATATATTAATCGATATGCACTGCTGCTCAACTAGTTACTGTAACGGAATTATTATGAATGTGTTTCAAATTAGATATGAATATCGAAAAATATTGAACATGTAGAAACAATTTTACGCCTTTAATGCTTTATTGCAAAGCTTAAAAGAAAATAACGTTCCAGAAATATGTTTATTTCTAAACTTCTTCGTGAGTTCAGATATTTTCTTACCATTTCAAAGCACGCTGATAAAGTTATTTTTTCTTAAAAGCATTCTCATTATAACCAGACGGTCCTTTTCTCTGCTAACTCTGACAAAACTGAAATCTCTGGAGGATATAGGTCAGGGATTCTCCAGTGAGTTTGGTTCTCAATAGATGTGGGGCATGATTGTACTAGGAGGGGGTTTAGCGAATAAAGGAAAATATTCTGACTTTAATTACTTATTTCAATTTTATTATGGACAGTATTGTATATTGTATCACGTAACTTACGCCACTTTTTCCAATCCATTACAACTGTGTCACACTGCGTCACAATGAATGCAAACATATCTACCCCTTTGTCACGTCACCATTCAATTTTCTGTTCTGAAGGCTAAATGTAACAAACAATACACGACACGGCATACAACTGATCCCATTCCACTGCGTCACAGTTTGTCTCGCTAAATCGTTTCTGGAGAAACTAATAACGTGCTTTAGGTCTCAAGATGGAGACTTATATGCACGTTGCATAAATGAGCATAGTTGCTAATTTTTTTTTTTTTTTTGTAATCTAAATCATACTGAAATATGGTTTGAATTGAAATTTCATTTTTCTTTTCATCATACCGAAATGAGAGGTTTTGTGGTGTACAATAGGGTACAACCGAAACTATAGTAAAATCTAAAAGTAAAGTCTAAATTACACGAAATATGAATCATTTTCAAATCCGAATGATTTTTTTTTTTTTTTTTAAGACTCCAATAATTGCTGACAAATGTGTTTCATTCACAAACTTGCACACTCACCTTTAAATGCTTATGCGCATCCCAAGAAAAACTCGGAATTTAATTATATTAAATTTATGCCGGTACCAGGATTCGGACTCACAACGTTTGGGTTTGTGAGTGCGTTAACCCGCCCGGCCAACCCGACCCGATTTGTATATATACAAATATGTTTATTTGCTTTTAAATTGTTTAAAAGGTAAAGCGAAATGTCGAAGAAGGGTGAACAAAGACTTGAAAAAAATAAGTAAATATGTATAAATTCGCTCTCTAGTCGTAAGAATATGCCGATATTATTTCAAAAGTCATTATTTTAATTAAAATCATTATATTCCCAAACAGAATAGAAATAATTCCTGTCGGGCACAGGAGTGTGTCTCAAGTCGATATATATAGTATCTTTAAACAGCTAACGAAAAAAATAATAGGTATTTTAAAAAAATATTAATAATTCACTTTTTCATTTGTCACTAATTTAGTTATAAAAGTTAGTTGTCTGTCAACGAATAACAACTAATGGTTTAGTTGTGAGTTCAACAGAATTATAACTAAATTAGTTGTAGTTTTAGTTATTAGTTACAGTTTGCCCAACTCTGTTTCATACGTTCGTTATGAGTATTTTTAAAAAAAAAAAAGACATTTCTCCGATTGAGAATATATAAAAAACTAAGAGAGATGGGAAAAAAATGTAAAGAGAAAAAAACTGTATTTTGGTACAAAAAGCATGGATCCATTGTAAAAAAAAAAATAAGATTTTTTTTTTCTTTACACTTTTTCCAATCCCTTTTAGTTTTTTATTTATATATTCGCAATCAGAAAAAAAATGTCTTTTTTTAAACAAATAACTTACATAAAACATGACGAAATAGATTGCTTACAGCGTTTATTTTAAAGGTGAAGGGACTACTTTTCAAACTCTATTAGTTTTTATACCCTCAAATAACTGAATCTAAATCCGCCAGTAATTGAACAAGAGAAAATGTTATCGACTGTTTTTAACCTTTATTATAAGTTAAAACAAAATGTAATTTTGTTGGCGCTTGACCACACGCCTCGCTGCCCTGAAGATGGCCTAAAACTTAGGCCGAAACTTAGGCACAATTATATAACTTCGCATTATAGTAGTCTATTTATTTGACCGCACCCCCCGACCAACTTCTCCCTTTAAAAATGTAATTTAATTTTTTTCTTCTTTTTTTTTCCTGCGACATCTTTTCTAGAAGGTTTTTACCTGCCCTTTCAAAGGATGTAGATATATTTCAGCTACAATAACCCCTTTGTAAGTTATTAAACTTTTTACCTTCTCAGAATTTTGCTTCGGGTGCGCAGAAGCGCGCTAAAGGGAGTGTGCATATGTAGCCGTTAAAGTTTATTACAAAACAAGACAGCCCTAACTGATTAATACTATTACTTTCTAAGACCTTGCCCATGTTGTAAATGATACTTGAATGATGAATCTACGGTATCGAACAAGATTGATAGCAACGACTCAAGACGAGCGGCGTTGAAGCTTGTCTATTTAACGCTGATTGAAAGTTAGAGGATACGGGCTTGAGCAAATGGCTAATTGGAACTGAAGGAAACACGCCATACTTGCATTAAGGCGACATTAAAAATCCTCAACATGACAACGATTAAAAGCCCGATTAACTACATTTCCCAAATGCACTAAGGTATGAATTAGTTTTTTTTTATTCAGAACCAATCGAATCCCGCCTCCAGCTTCACTTCTCCAAAAAGTACTAATATGCAAACCAGCTCGTTTGTGACAATGTTAAGGCAGTTTTTGTATAAAGCACACGATGTTAATTATTAAGCAGACTAGTAAAGGGATTTTACGCTAAATGGGGTTTTGATCCGACAAGAAATAGAGAAGAAAATGAGTTCTTTTCAGATCTTTACCGTAAGTAAGTTATAACTAATTTTATAAAATTCTAAAAGTGGGCGATTTTTGGTCATTTTTACGAATATCGATAAATGAATTGGATTAAATGACAATAACGATAACATTTGCAAACCGAAATTTTATCATAAGAAATAATGACAATATAAATTATTTAAAAAAAAAATTATAATGACATTTTTTGCATTATAAAAAATAATGAAAAAAAAAGTTAAAACTTACAATGGAAGAGGAAAGAA
Organism: Rhaphigaster nebulosa; assembly: GCA_948150685.1. NCBI lineage: Eukaryota > Metazoa > Arthropoda > Insecta > Hemiptera > Pentatomidae > Rhaphigaster > Rhaphigaster nebulosa. The sequence continues at coordinate 110,135,432 of OX411307.1, forward strand.
AAGGAAGATTAAGATTTTTAGATACGATATTAATCAAACAAGTAAATGAAATTATATAATATATAAAACATGGAAATGGTTAAATTTAGTTGTAAATATTAATGTTAAACAATTATAGACATTAAATTATACTGAGTTAGGCTAACCATTTTATATAGTGTTATGACTTAGGCATATTAGCCAGTAATAAAATTAATGATTATTGACAGAAAATTGTACTATTTAATTTTGTGTAATTGTTCAGTATAAAATTTTATTTTAATTGTTAATATTTTTCTTCTAAAAAAGTGCTGTTTGTAAAAGGTGTTACTTAGATAATGGCCTAAGGGGCCGAAACGTTGGAGGTGTAAACTATAGTAAATAAATCAGTTATAAATGTATCATTGGAGTTTATCTAATGTAAAATATTTATAATAATGGAAGCTTTGCGTTGTTAAAAAAAAAATTCAAATATTTGGTTTACATTTAAAAAAAATTCACGTCCAGTTCCTACTGACGCCGAAAACCGATTTTTACTGACAATAACCAATACACACTTTCCGAATATGATAAAGAAAACCTTTCAGAGATGAAAGAGTATTTTTCAAATAAAACTGTGACATACTACAATCACAGAAGCAAAATGTTTAGTAATAAAATCCTATTCTGTAGAAGATATTTAAATTAATTTTTTTCAACAAGTTTTTTCTTTTCTCTAACATGTTTGATGTTCAACTGCTTAGCATTTGTATGTAAAAACACCAATGTAGGTATAGAAGAGAAAAGTGACCATTGCATATTTTTTTGGGCTGAACAAGATCGCTTCCAGCCAGGATGCGTTCAAGTTAGATCTAATAAACACTATTAGTGTTGTCAATGAGTTTGACAAGGGAAGATTTTCCGCTATTTTTCAGTAAAACCTTTTCTGATTTTCAGTCGCCTAATGTAAGGTAAGTCAATTATATTATTACTCACTTATGCGTACAGTAATACTTTTTTCTTATCACTGTTTAAACTATTTTTTTATTTTTTTTTTGGGCATAGTAATATAGAAAGAAGATCTTTTAATTAAATAAAGGAAGTTTGAAGAGAAAACAGTCAAAAAGGCCAATAAAAAATTTACGGAACCACAAAATAAAATTAAGAAAATAAAAATGGAGCCAAAAAGGGGTTTCTGCTAAGAAGACTTTCCGATCATAAAGATAACTGCATCGAACTTTTTACCAAACATAAACTTCGTGTTTTAAAAAAAAATATAAATATTTTCCGCGCGTTTCACACTTTTCTCTTCAGATATATTTTCACAAAAACTTTCATTAATTTGCTGGACTTACGAATTTGTGTAAATCCTGCGCAAAATATTTTAAAAAAACATAATGTTTATGCTCAGAAAATTTCGCCTCCATCATATGAATTTATAAAAATGTACTAATAGTTTTTAATAAGACCTACATACCTGTTTTTGAACTGGACATTTTTTAAATTTAATTATTTATTCTTATACAAAAAATTATAACTGTTCCTTAGAGGTTAAAACGTTGACTGAGACTAATTGTAAGTCGAAAACATTGGATTATGTGATAAATATAAATTGACGTTTCGGACGGTTATCAAAATTCATTTTCTTAATAAATAATTTTTCTTTTCTACGTATGCATTACTGGTTAGTAGACAGATGCAAGATAGGCCAGTTGTTGTATATAAGAATTTAGGATGAATTAAATTTAAACTTTAAGGGTAATAAAATGGCAAGTCAAGTGGCAAATAATGTATATGTAGAAAAGAAAAATAATTTATTAAGAAAGATGAATTTTCATAATGGACGAATCGTCCGAAACGTCAGTCTATGAATAAAGATGTTAGAAGTTTGAAGGCATATGATCACATCAATCTTTCTATCTAGGCAAATTTAATAGTATAATTTTTAAGTTATGGGCAATTAAAGTTTTATTTTCTTTATAACGTTTGTTCTTGCTTCTTTCGGAGATATGCTATATATAAAAAGTTAAAGTGCTTTAAGGAGAAGACAGAAAAATTTCAGGAAGGCGGTTTTGATATTAGTCTATAGAAAAACACATTATTATTCGGCTACTGAGCACAGAGTACCCTATTTCTACACGGAAACCCAAGACCCAAAATCCTGCAAAACCAAAACCAAAAGAAAATTCGACCTCTCTTTCAAGAGATAATAGTGTTACAGACCAATGGTATAAAATGCGACTTTTGGAATCAATGGGCTCTGAAATGTTATGATCAATCGAAAACCAGATACCGAAAATTTTACACGATTAGAATACCTTCCACACCTAGATGGTTGAAAATGAACTAGAAAAATATTTCCTAATAATATTTCTCTGTTAAGAAAACATTTTTGAATTAGAAATCCAATGTCGTGAACTTATATACAGTCTTATTAAAAAATAAATAAACGGAAAGGTTTAATTTTAATCTTTTTGTCTTTATTTTCTAAAAATGTTTTCCTTATAACGGATGATAAAAAAAAAAAAAAAAAAAAAAAAATGTCATTTTTTGAAAGAGCGAAAGAGGAAAGTTTTTCTTTGTCCCAATCAGTCATTAAAAGAGAATAAATATGGGATAGGGAGGGAAAAAAATAGGTGAGATAATGAATGAAACAGAGTTGGATATTCTGTGAACGGTCATCTATCACAAAGGCATTGATGAACTGCTTCTATCCCTTCACCTAACCGGAAATATCTTTGGTATTTATTATATGCTGATCTATTGTTTATGATTATATTATTTTAATAACATATAAAAATCATTTTTTTTTTTTAACCATGAGTCAATTAAGTAACCATTGTGAGTAATAATTATTATGTTTGTGCATTTTTGACTTCCCTTTACTCAACGAACCATGTTTTATTATTCTGTAATCAATTTTTCCATCGATTAAGCGATAATATCGTGTTCAAAATATTGATTAAAAATAAAATCATGCAATATCACAATATTAATAAAAACCATAAGCTCAGCATGTGGACTTACAGCCTTGCTTCTTATCGGAGCAGAACAGAACTCCGGGACGTCCACATTGTTCTTTCAGCTAGTATTGGTGCTTGTGGAGGATGAGTGCCGGACACTCAAGCCTTAAATGAAAAAGTTGGCCAATACCCAGGTCTTCTATTGTCGTGTACTACAACGATTTTCTGAATCAGTGTTGTTTCAACCTTAGTAAAGTATTATATGAATAAGTGGAGATGGATTGAACTAGAAGATTAGGGCAATTAGAAAGATCTTAAGACATCAGGACTTGAGAATATTAGGCTATATCAGGAACAATTTCGGGTATTCAACAGGTTTATATAACCCCATTAATTTCTCCATACTGCCTCTTTTTTTACTCCTATACCATTAATATTAAATTTTGAAAATAAAAGAAGAGAAATTCAAAATGTTGCCAATAGACCGCATTTCTAATTATAGTTATTTGCATAAGACAGATTAAGTATTATGAAGATCCACAATTTCAACCTAATATAATCTTTGCAGGTTGAATTGAAGTTATTAACGGCCTAAAAGAAGTAATGGGAGACGAAATAACCGAAATACATTTCTGTTTTAAAGCTTTCGACAATCAAATAGCAACTGTTCTTCAGAATAAAATAGCAAAAACAGATATTGTAATAAATGAATAAAACGATAAAAAATACTATTATTATTGATATTATTATAAGCGAATAACACGATTACGATAGGCAATAGATGTACTGAAATATAACATGAGAAATGATTAATTAAAAAATTCCGAAACATAGTTGTTTGTAAAGTAAGCGTTGTTGTAGCATCAAGTAGAGGATAGAACAGAATAAAGGTCTATGACGAATCCCATTTCACCCAAAATTGGTTTGGTAACCCCATTAATTTCTCCATACTGCCTCTTTTTTTACTCCATAAACCATTAATATTAAATTTTGAAAATAAAAGAAGAAAAATTCAAAATGTCGCCAATAGACCGCATTTCTAATTATAGTTATTTGCCTAAGACAGATTAAATATTATGTGGATCCATAATTTCAACCTAATATGATCTTTGCTGGTTGTATTGAAGTTATTAACGGCCTAGAAGAAGTGATGGGAGACGAATAAGCAAAATACATTTCTTTTTTAAATCTGTTGGCATTAAAAAAGCAAATGAACTTCAGAATAGAAAAGCGAATACGGATATTATGATTAGTGAATAAATCTATTAAGTTAGGCAATAGATCTACTGAAATATAACATAAGAAATGATTAATTCCGACAAATAGTAATTTGTACAGTAAGCATTATTGTAGCATCACGTAATGGATAGAACACTGAACAAGTCTATGATGAATCCCATGTCGCCCAACCTGGCTTTTTATTCTATACTTAAGCCACAAACTTTTATTTTTTAAATTAAATTACAGTTTTACCCCTTCATAACTCACTCCTCAGTGTGCTGGAGTTCCTCAGGGTAAAATCTTAAATCCAATCATCAAGACAGGTCATACGGGTGATATTTAGTAGTAAATCATCACTACAGAACCCGAGAAAAATGTCAGGTCATGGATAGTGAATACCAATTGGTTTGATTGCCTTCTTATTGCAATTATGAGTAATAAGGTTTAATAATCAGGATATGGAATTGACTTTGCTCGAATCTAAAAACGAAGTTTTCCAGGGATTTCTGCGTAAGATGAAGCATCAGAGAGAAAAAAAAAAATCCATCTCAATAACCTTTAAACTGCAGGAAGGACGCTAACATTTACTATTAGAAAAAAAATGATAAAAGGGCCATATGCATCTTCATTTCACCTTCTTTCCTGACATATGGGAAAAGTCTGTATTCAGATAACTAACTTTTTGGCAGTTTCTTGACTTTGGAGAAATATCGTTTATAGCCTCAACTGAAAATACTCACCAGCATGAGCAACTAATCTTTTAGCCCCGTGAGCCTGGGCTTGAAAAGGGCACTTATTCCAGGCGAAGTATTACGAAAGTGTAGGACATGCTAAGCAAAATAAACCTTGCCGGCCATTCCGAAGCCGTTACCTCCAAAAATTGCGCCATTTCATTCGAAAAAAACCGGAGGTTTTTTAATTCGAGGTTATTTTTCATTCCGTGCTCAATACGAAATCTACCAACCAGGCGAAAAACATTATGCATACGTTTCTTAAAGGAAATTAAATTTTCTAATATGTGAGCCCCTATAGGTCTCTTTACATTGACTTGATCCCGAGATAATGTTTTTCAAAAAAACAAATTTTTTTTCTATACAAAAGATATCACCGTTTTGTGAATTTATTTCGGAAAATATCGAGGAAATTTCTCTTCAAGCGGTAATATAGCTCTATATGGTTACTAATTAGCTCAAAATTGAGAAGTAACAGACAGGTGTACGTTAAATATTTCACGAAATGATCTTTTTCAAAAAATATATTGTACACGATTTTGACTGAGCCATATAAAAGTTAGATATCTCTGGAATTATACGTACAGATTTACATCACCACTCAAACTGGAGGTAGTTAAATGCGTCATAATGAATATCTTCGTAGGAAGAGCACTTTCCGCGATATTTGCCAAAATAAATTAACAAAACGGTGCTTTCTCGTTTTTGGAAGAAAAAAAAATTATTTTGGAAAATACTGGACCTAGACATGTCTATTTTTCCTCAGATAAGAGATAGTTAAATACACCATAATGTGGTTTATAATAAATATCTTCGTAAGAAGAGCGATATCATGATATTTACCAAAATAATGATCATCTTCGTACGGAGAAACGAATGATATTTTCCAAATTAAATTCACAAAACGGTGATTTATTGTTTTTTTGGTTTTTTTTTTTAATCATTATCTCAGGACATTGTCAGTTTCAAGAGCTCAATTAGGATTTAAATTTAATTTTCTTTAAGAAAGGTGTATAATATGTTTTTTGCCTGGATGGTACTTTTCAAGAGATTAGCACGGAATGAAAAATAAGCGAAAATTGTAGGGGTTTTATCCTCGAATAAAAAAGCCGCTATTTTTTTTTTTGGTAGCGGCTTTGGAATGGTAGAAAAAGTTTATTTTACTCGGGATATCCTTCAATTTCGTAATTAACATGTAAGACTTAGCCTGAAGTGAGTATCCTTTTTCGGCCTCCGAGTATCCTCCAGGGCTATTAGGCAATTGCTTTTCTAGCTAGTTTATTGGATTTTGGATTCATCACTATAGCAGTGAGTAATAAATGATAACATGAATGATGCACTATAAAATAAATCCATGCAAGTTCCAACCCCCTCCCACTCTATTGACAAGCTGAAAGAAAAAAAAAACAAAATTTCTTTTACCCTCGGCTTACTAAATCGTTTACCTTTAAACTTTCAACTCATTACAAACTGACATCTCTTTAGGTACCTTGTCAACTCAGGCTTCCTAATAGCTGTCAACCTCCCCCAGGCTGTGTCCTTTAGGGGCTTCTAAGCTTAATTAACATTTCAAAAACAATTTATAGTTCCAAGATTTATTAAAAGAGACAAGACAACAATTCTATTTTTATTTTTTTTTTTTTTTTTATAAAAATCAAATATTTCCTTATTTGTATTTAATTTTTTTAATGCTCAATACTTACTGGGTGATAGAAATGAACATAATAGAACAATATAATACAACAATAGAACTATTGGACTGTAGGTCAAATATTTATTTGCCAGGTACGTTTCACCTCTCCATCAGAACCAGGATAAACCCGAGCTATCCAATCCAGCGGCCACTGTGAGGAAGCCAAACCCTTATCCTCTCACATAACCGTATACCCCTTGATCAAATCAACTCAGGAAGATTTCCTCTTAAACGGAATCTGCAACTGAGAAAGCATATAATTCTTAAGCATGTTATAATCTCTAACTCTTCAAGGCAAAGGGTGTCTATCTGATTCCAGGATCGACTTTAATGGACGTCACCAGAAAATGAGCCGGCCTAAGATCCTGTAAATCATCGGGATCTGCTGACATAGGTGTGAGCATTGCATTACCCACTGTCACCTCAGAATCAACCATGAGTGATACTGATTGGATTGCTTCTAGTTTATACTTATCCCGTTGGTAGTTTTATGTTTTCAGTTTATGTTTAGTGAAAAAAAATTGAACATAAAGCAGTATTGCAAACAAATTATTACGCATTGAAAAAGTATGAAAAGTTCAAGTGAAGCAACTTTATTGAGCCACCAGATGAAGAAGAAGTACAGGAAGCTATTGATAAATTAAAAAATCATAAAGCAGCTGGTTGTGATGAAATTCCTGCAGAGCTTATAAAGTATGGTAGTTGTGAATTGGTTAAGCTGCTACAGGAACTATTAATTGAAATATGGAAAGGAGAATGACGTCCCATGGAATGGAAGAAAACAATTATTTGCCCAAAATATAAAAAAGGTAACGCACTGGACTGTTGCAACTACCGAGGCATATCGCTACTTCTTATTTACTTCAATCCTGTTAACTATCTTATACGACAGACTGTTACCTCTTGCTGAAAAGGAAATTGGAAAATACCAAGCGGGATTCCGAAGAGGAAGGTCAACCTCTGACTAAATCTTTACCCTACGGATGCTACTAGAGAAGACTGCAGAATACCAGATCTCAACACACCATGTCTTCATAAACTTCCAACAGGCCTATGACTCCATAAATCGTCAGGAGGCTTATATTATGGAACTCTCCTAATTCCATACACTCGCTCACTTAACACCTTCTTTGGAATTTCTTCTGGGTTCATCCTTATAACGTGACCGGCCCATCGCAATATGGCTAGTTTAATGTCCTGCACAATATCTACGTCTTAGTAAAGATTCTTTAGCTCGTTATTTGTCCTTCCTTGCCAGGCTTGATTAATGTATACTGGTCCGAATATTCTTCGGAGAATTTTTCTTCAGTAAAATTCCCTAAAAGGAAAATTCCCTTTTCTTCTGCTTTCCCTAAAAAGCCAAAAGGATTCCTAAAAGGCCTGAGGAAGGTAACGTCATTTCCGGGCTGGCACCATGGCGTCCTGATGTCGGTAAGATCTTTGACTGATTTCAGTTAGCCATACCGCTATTTTTCAGTGTTTGATTTTTTCCTCGCGTTTATTAGGTTCTGCACTTTCGATTTATAATTTCATTTCGACTAATTGTTTGGTATTTAGAACATAGTGGTTGATTTTAGTTGAAAATAGATATAAGAACTAAGAAAATTGGATAAATATACAGTTAATACCTATAAAAGGGGCGAGCTAATTGGGGACTTAGGCCAGTTTATAAAAAGAGATGGAGCATTCAATATCCTTTTAGAAAAGCAATAACAAAAATATAACATGATAATCAAATATAAATAGTGCAGTTAGTAATATATAATTGATTTTGGCACAGATGTAATTAATTTTATTGATAATTTTGTAAACAATGATGATAAAAAAAAAAAGGCAAATAAATAATATAGTTTATGATAAATATTAAAAAAAATATATAAAAAGAAACATAATTTGACGAGAAATCGATATGAAATAAAATCATTATCATAAAATAAAAATAAAATATAAATAAAGATAATATTTCGTGTTTTTTATTCGGAAATAATTAACGAAAGTTATATTTATTTAAATTGAACCCTGAAACTTTTTATGAGTGCTATAATCGGACAAATAAAATGGATAAATATTATCAGCTTGTTCAGTAATCTCCCTATTTTCTGATGTTTATTCTGCGCTGGTATCAGGTGCAACTTGGATTTCGGTTAGCTATCAACAAACATACCAGGTTTACCAACAGTTAGGCTATAAACAAACGGGATTATTACTTCAGGATTACTTCAGGACGCAAAATATTAATTTGTATGAAACTGCATAGATTATATAGGTAAAGATCGTTGAACTAATACGAAATCACAGAAAGTGTTTAGTTTCATTAAAGTGCATCAACCTAACATTAATAGGTCATTTCTGAACAATAAAATTTGTTAATTTATCTAGCATTAAGAAGAATAAGAATATTTTCTATAGAAGCGCTTTCTTTGAATAAATAGAGAACAAAAAACACAAACAATAATATAATATAATAATAACATTCTACTAAAAATGTACATATAAGAAACAGAGAATAATTCGAGGAAACGAAACACAGATATTAACACAAAATATCAACATGGGTAAAAAATATTGTTTTCATTAGGAAGAATAAAAACTTCATGAAATAGTAAAGATGGTTTGTACACTCTTAAGTACTTTATTAAGTGTTTTTTTAAAGAAATAGTGACTGTTTTATGGCAATATAAAATGGAATTTAGAGATAATATGATTAAAAGAGTAGGAAAATAAGACAAATAGTGTATATTTATATAATTAAAAAAAAATTAAATATTGTAAATAGGTAAATATGTTTTAAATATAACAATTATATATTTGAATGATTATTATGTATAGTTTTTGGTTAATTTTTTAGAGTTTTTTGGTTATCTATAAGGTGAAAATATAACCTTATTCTATAATATTTAGAATGGGGTGTCCTGATGATGGGGAAATTCCCCGAAACGCTGATAAAGATGTTAGTGTAAAACTGTGATAACCATTTTTAATAAAACAATATAAAAAGGTAGAAATTGAATTCATACCCATAATTACATTTATTAAAATAAAAAAAATATTTCAGCAGAATTGGTATTAAATTAATTCTCATAAACTGAAATTTTGTTAATGTAGAAAATAACAAAACCAAGATAGTTTCAAATTATGCATTAACTGTTGTAACGTTTTAATAAAATTACTAACATTGTCAAAATGATAAAGCGAAAGAAATATTTACCGATTTATTCCCCACACCCTAAACTTTAACAATTTGTAATGCAAGCTCATACGAGAATTTGTAGGCTTTTTTAATAGTTCAGAAAAGTCCGTTTTTCAAATCTTCAAAGAAAATTTGCTTTTGTTGTTTTGAAAAGTTACTCTTCATGTTTTCATACAACTTAACTCGTTCAAAGCGTGGAAATGACTTATCGCTTACTTTAACTTATTTTTTATCTCTCGGTTTTCCACTGTAATAACTGGCTTTTACTAAAATATTATGTTATCATCAGCGGAAGGAGCGTAATATAAAAACGAAAAGATAATGAATTTCCTTTGAAAAAAAAAAATAAAATAAAATAAACGAGAAAAAATACAGGCTAAATTAGGAAACGACGGTTATTCTTTCTTTAGGGCAAAGTTCTTTGGTGTCTCTCCACCTAATTCAAGGATTTGAAAACATTTTAACACCCATCTCACCATTCTGCTGCCTTAATCCCTTCTTTAATAGCAGCACTTAGTGTCAGCTTTTTTTTCCTTTATGAAAAATCACTCATAAAAGGAGGGATTTCTCTCACCAAAGCAACGGTTTTATTATCCAATATATATATATATATATATATATATATATATATATATATATATATATATATATATATATATATATATATATATATATATATATATATATGTATCGCCATCTTGTTTACATTTGAGTGAAACAAAAAAAACTGTCATTGTTTTCCAAGTTTTTTCTAACTACTTGTGAAGATTCATAACAATACTACGAGTAAAATATTAAGTCATTTAAAGAATCGCACGTTTTGTTTTATATAATTAATTAGTATAACTATTAACTTATATAATTAACTTCCTGAGTTATACATGTATGGGAATATATGTATCAAAATCAAATCATTTTAGCAATTTATGTCATTATATTTAGGTAACTTATTTTGGTAATGTGTGTGGTATAATAAGTAGCCATCTTGTATGAGACTTAACTAAATAAGTGAAAATTTGTTGATATTCACTTGTGAATTAACTTCATTACTTTGATGGTTATTGTACTTATAAGTAATAGTTATAACTTCTATCATGTTTACTATTGCCCCGTTCACGAATATTTTATGATCATTTTCTTATTTTTATAAGGTGATATCATTTCTATTTCTATTTTTCTTTGATACTGCTGTTCTCTCCAATAATTATTATATATATTGCTGCTTCAGAGCAGTAGTAGCTTAACTCCAAAATTTAAATCTTACAGGAGATGGTTATTTTGCTTTTGGTTTTATTGTTTCGTGATATGAATGTATAAACCAAATTTTCGACTTTTTAGCTTAGCCCAAAACTTGGCAGAACATTTTTGTGATTTTTAAAAATCATTCAAATTTTTTTTATTTATTTTATATTTATTATTAAAAAAAAATATATATCCCTAAGCTTGGCAAAAAATTTGAATGATTGAACTGTATCTTGAGCATTAGTGAATAAAATAACTGTCATGAGGGACACATTGCCAAGTTTAGGGTTAAGTATTACAGATAGAGATAGGATATTTCGGCATAAATCTGCAGAAGTCTGACCTATCTCAAGTGATACAAAAAAAAAACAACGAAGAAGCCAAATTTGATGATAGGATAATTCTACTCTGAAGCGACGATATATTCAGATAATGTTTCATAGCTTTAGCCACATCTTTAGGTAATCATGATTTTCTTGAAATGAAACAAAAAATGTTGGAGATTTGGAGGGATTGTGCCTTGTTCTTGGCCCTGTGTTTTTTGAACCATATTACATGTTGAATAGTTGAATAATAGTTATCAAAGAGAAGATGGTCACGGAAGTAGTGAAGATTAACACAAAAAATAGTAATTAAAAGATAATAGTTCCTAATTGAACTAGGAAAAATATTAATACTTTAAAACCAGTATATCACAGAGTGGACAGAGTGCTGGCTTCTTATCCTGAACAAAGGATGAGCAAAACGTGCTCAAAGTAACGAGAAACGAGTATTTTACTCCAATACTCCAACAATTAGTGCACCGAGTACTTGTAGCTGCTCTTTAGTTTATGACTGACGAGTAACAGTAGTACTCAGCTCTATACTTTATATTGCGGGAAGGGGTAGGAGCATAACATACTATCATGGATTTGGCAATGCTTTAAACAAGTATCCTCTTTTTTCACTTAAGCAAATTTTTTTGTATAACTTTTACCCTTTTTTGATATTATAGTGGCATTAAAATTTGATACATTTAATGTTTGTAAAATATAAATATCGATTCTGACTTTTTCTAAATATATTTAAAAAAAAATTATGTTATTTTTTACCATAATTAGTCATGGTCAATGCTTTTCTCTAGTCTTTTTCCCGATATGGAGAAAAAACAAAATAAGCTAGAAGAAAAGAAAAAGGAAGATACGAAGAAGATAGGAAAAATATTAATACTTTAAAACCAGTATATCACAGAGTGGACAGAGTGCTGGCTTCTTATCCTGAACAAAGGATGAGCAAAACGTGCTCAAAGTAACGAGAAACGAGTATTTTACTCCAATACTCCAACAATTAGTGCACCGAGTACTTGTAGCTGCTCTTTAGTTTATGACTGACGAGTAACAGTAGTACTCAGCTCTATACTTTAGAAAATATTATATATATATATATGCTCTGATGACTACTCTTGAAAAGACTATTTCAAAAGTTTCTGGTAAAAAAACGAAGAATAGAAGAAACAATGGTTAACAGTAGATATATTAAGAAGAGGCGAACAAAAAAAACAAAAACAAGACATATCTCAAATGGCTAAGCTCAAAAAAATACGAGGGCAGGAAAATTTATGTGATGGAGAGGAGAGAACTACACAAAGCAGAACGAACTGCAAAAAAATGAGAGCTGGGAAAGAACCTGCGCCAGAATTAACAGTAAATTAGGTTTTTGAAAGGCTGCGGAAGCATTAAAAAGAACGAGAAATGCTGAAAAACAGGATTCCAAACTCAATATGATACAAATGTCAGACCGGACAGCTCAATTTAGTGCGCTTTTGAATAAGAGGCCAGTATTCATTGAAGAGGAAACGGATCGCTATATTGGTGCATCATTGTGTATTATCCAAGAATAACTAGAATCAGAGCAAAAAACAAACAAAGCTGCTGGCTCAGAATTTGAGGAACTTCTTCGTAAGAACTTATGTGAAGTGGGTGCAAATTGTTGAGAATTCAAATCAAATTTTCCGCCAATCTCGGTATTTCCCCCACCCTTTTGATTGTCCACATTCGACCTCTTGCCACCAGAGTGTGCCTACGACAAAGTCTCTTTCGATCTCCCAACACGTTCACATCTCTTCATAACTACTGCTTTTGGAAATTCCTTCATTTTCCTTCATCTTCATCCTTATCCTTCATATAAAAGTAGTTAAGGTACCACCCCGCTTAAAGGTAAGGCAAACACAATATTTCTTATCCCTTTCGATACATTTGTCAATATCATATTTTTCATTTCCCTATTTCATGAACCAGCGTCAATTCCCCTTTCAATATACAGTCTGCTCTACTCCATACACAGATAAAACTTTGGGTGAAATGTGGCAAACAATCATTATTACCTCTGCAAATGAAGTTTTGGAGTAGGAAGTCGTGGCCATACATAGAGAAGTATAGATAACATGAAATTCAAAGAGGGCGTTGAGTTGAATCAGATTCTTGCGTGGCCTGGGAATGTCCAAATTTCTTTGTAGTTTTATTGACATTTTATTTTTTCTTTATTCATTTTAGTACGTCTAATGAAATTGGAATGAAAATTTCTAAATTATATTATAATTAAAAAATAGTTAAAATAATTGGGGAACGAATTTGCTAAATCCATCAATGTATTTGCCCGTTTCACAACCCCTCATCGGATGTTTTTATTGTGCTATGTTTTCTAGGTTGGGTTGAGCTTGATATCTATCTAGCTGCTAATACATTAGTCTATATATATATATATATATATATATATATATATATATATATATATATATATACATAGAGGGATGCCATTGGGCAATCATTGAGGATGATTATCCCAAAATTGAGTAAACTTATGAATACTTTTGAATTTCTTACCTTGTCCTCTAAATTGGATACCTTTCCAAGGGCCTGATTTGTGGTTACCATTATTTAATAATTAACCATTATAATGTTCCTACTTTTAAGTTTAATACTAATGTTAATCAAAGTTACTGCTATCTTAATGAAATATATTCAAATTAAATATGGGCATGGTTACTAAAGAACTACCTCCTTGACATTGATCTTTATTCTTCAAAATTAAAATAACAAACTATTACAATAAAAAGTTAACCATGGAATGATCCAGTCTAAAATTAGCCATTAATTGTTTTAACATAAATCTCTTATCTGTACTAATTGGTATTGATGGTTCCTCAGCATCTCTCCCTCGGGTTCCCCTGCATATCTTCAGTCATGGAGCCAGAGCGCATGGTCAGTGTTCAGAGCTGCCGTCTTGCATCAGCCCCTATCAGTCTCCAAGTCTTGCCTCAGCCTCGGTCACTTCAGAAGTCCCTCTTTTTCACCTCTTTGCTTCTATCCCCCTTTCTCTCTTGTTCTGCCTAAGAGGGGATCGAAAACGTTGTTCATTGGCCGACTAGTTTTATAGAGGGAGGAAATTCTGGGATTTCATCGGATGGCTCCACCCCTTGTCCTGACAGTCGGTATCTGCGAACCATTATCCAACTAGTATAATTTAATCATATCTTTTCCAGGCGGTCTCCACTTTTTCCTCGAGGCCAGCCAAGCCTAAGGGGACCAGTTCTTAAAATTGATTAGGTATCCCAGCTTTTAGCGTTGTTACAGTGTAAACTTCTCGGTAGGGTTTTTAAATTAACTTATCCCTTATCTCTTATGTGGTGACATCCGTCATCGCCTGTCAGTTACCCTTCTCTACCTGCTCGTCCCTTATTTCTTTTATTCGCACCTGGTCTGTTTAAATTATATAACGATAATATTGTCCAATATCAATACATATTAATTGACATAACAAAGTCAAAATTAAAAGAAAATTGAGGATGTATACATATTACTCTCGTGAAAATCCATGAAAAATTAAGAGTATATCTCAGTTTTAAGGTGCCAGAAAATTAGTGCACGCTAAGTAGACTACGCGGGACCCTTCTCAGTTACTGCCCGCATCCGGGGATGTAAGGTCACTAAGGTTTATTTATGCGTATATGTATGTTTCGACACGAAGGCCTGCCACTGAGAAGTGGCCTCAGAATTGTCTACCGCTTTCCTAGGTGCTTTTATTCTAAAGGGAACAAGGCCTCGGGTCAGGATGATATTCCGTATGTGCTGATGAAGATGCTTCCCAGGAGGGGTAAAGCCTTTCTGTTGAACATTTTCAATTTATGCCTACGGATCTCATACTTTCCTAAGGTCTGGAAAAAGGCAATCGTAGTGCAGTTACTCAAGCCGGGGAAGTCTGGAAACTCACCGGAGCATTATCCTCCTACCTCACATGAATAAGATCTTCGAGCGGCTGATTCACCACCAACTGATGATGCACTGTAGGGAGGAGAACGTCATCCCACCGGAGCAGACTGGGTTCCTACGAGGTGTCTCTTGCGAACACCATCTCGTTAAGCTTCAGGCCCACACCATCGAGCAGCTTCAGAAGAACAGAGCTACGGCGTTCATCTCACTGGATTGCAGTGATAGTACAAACTCTTCCTAAGAACGCCTTTATTTCAAAAACGGCTCTCCCGATTTGGTCCAAAGTTGAAAACTATGAAGCAAATGATCATTTATCAATGCCATCTAATTCCCCTAAACAATGCAAATTAATTTAGTTGGACTTTAATTGATTCATAACTATTATATTTTATATATTTTTTTTTTATCAACTATTTTAAGCTTAATAATTACTTATGATTGTTTATTTATTTTTAAGTATTAATTATTCTGATTTTATATTAATTCTTTTTGGATGGGATAGTATGCCCTACATCGATTTAATGACCGTTCGCTAGGTTTTCGAAGTTGTTAGGATTCCTTGAAGTACCCCCTGGATAAGGCCGCAAAGGAGGTTATTTAATGTTAGTATAATTAAAGTAAATGCGGTATCAGAATAAAAGATGAAGAAACCAATAAAGAGTTCTACACAAAGCGTAGGAACTTACTAGAATAATATGCAAGGGAAAAAATATGTATGAAAAGACATGGCGTGCACCCAATGGGAGAAATGCAAATGAAATACTGACACCAACCATTGCAGATATATAATGAAAGCTTTAGAAGGTTTCGTAAAGATTCAGATCGCTATCCAGTAGTGATGAAATCCAACCAAATAAGAAGGATAATCAATGATACTAAATGACGGCCATTTGTCAGGATTAAGGCCTGAATATGCCATCCGAGAAGTTTTCATAAACAAAAAGCTATCTGAAAGAATCTTCGTACTAGGTCAATTCTGACGAGACAAAATTTATGGGTGTCATTGCTGTGGTTCCTTCGAAGATGAACAGCACGAGTTACGAGTACTAATTTTTGGTTGTACGAGAATTTCGGATAAAATCTTAGTCAGAAAAAAAATCATAGTGACGCTAAAAATACTAAGCAGGTAAGAAGTACTGATAGAGACTTAAGTGAGGCTTTACAGAAACCCCATTCACCCGGTCCTAGGTTATGGGTCAGAAGCGTAAGCAAAGACGAAAGTAATTGAAAACGGTTTGCGTATCTTTGAGCTGACCAGCCTAAATAAAATTATTGGACCACAGAGGGTTCAAACCATACAAACCATACAACGCTGATTAAGAGTTTGGCCACGAAAAACAAAATATCAGGATGCAGTTGCAGTAGATGCACATCATCTATCGGATGGCTGTTGCAAGAGACATGAGATATAGAATGGATTGGCGCGCAAATATAGATACTTAATATAAATTATTTTTCTCGTTTTAGTTCTTTATATTTTATTGTTAATTATTTTTTATGAAATTTTCATGAGAAAGGAGAAACTTATCACCAAACCTTAAAAATTATGTGGCAAGCCTATTGCAGGTTTTATACCATATACTAACTATAGGTAACATAGCACTGTAGCATCTATTGCTGTTGGTCGTTCTGTACATATGAAAGAAAACTATGAAAACCTAGAAACAGTGTTAAATCGTATAGGCTATTCTGCTCATCGTTGGATGATATGTGGTGATTTAAAAATAACATGCATGTTCCTTGGTCAGCAAGGTGGTTTTACCGAATTTCCATGTTTCTTGTGTGAATGGTACAGTAGGGCTAGGGATCAACATTGGTGCAGAAAGAACTGGCCTGTGAGGAAGTCTTTAAAGCCTGGTGAGAAGAACATTCTACATAAAAACCTCGCAGATCCAAAATACGTGCTTCTACCACCTCAACATATTAAGTTAGGCCTCATGAAACAATTTGTGAAGGCTTTGATTAAAGATGGACCATGTTTCAAGTATCTCTGCCAAAAGTTTCCACGCCTCTCAGAAGCTAAACTAAAAGAAGGCTTCTTTGTCGGACCTGACATTAGAAAAATGATGTTTGATGTTAACTTTGAATCCACATTCTACGAGAAAGAAGCATGGGTATCATTCAAGCAAGCCGTCACAAAGTTCTTGAGAAATGAAAAAGACCCAGAGTATGTTTCTATTGTAGCTAACATGTTACAGAAGTTTAAAAAGTTAGGATGTTTGATGAGCCTGAAAGTTCACTTTTTGAACAGACACCTTGATTACTTCCCGGAAAATTTGGGAGATGTTAGTGAGGAGCAGGGTGAGCGTTTTCACCAGGACGTTAAAGTGATGGAAAAACGCTACCAGGGCCGCTGGAACACCAACATGATGGGGGACTACTGTTGGTCACTTCACCGAGAAGTTCAACAAGCGACTCATCGTAGAAAAAGCTACACAAGAAGCTTCAAAGAAAAAAAGAGAAAGAAAGTATAGACCAATTCCAGTTGACAAGTGAAACCTGTATTAGCACATTGTATCACTGTTTTAAGTAGCCACTGTAAATACAAACCATGCTTATGATGTAACATAGTGTTTCATTTATTCCCCCGTATACCGTATAGGGGTTTATGCTATAAAATACAAAGCATATTGCTGGAAAACTATGGGTGAAACAAAAAAACTAAGGCCAAATTTAGATTCAGCACATAAAAATCTATAAAGATCAGTTTACAAAAAAATTATTTTTGTTGGTCTGTGCTATCCTTCGATAAAAATATTTTAAAAATAAAAAGGTTTAAATTGATGCGTGAAAACTATATCTTTAAAAATTGTGTCTAAATATGCATTGGCGAAACTACTAAAATTAGAAAAAAAAATATCTTAACAAACAAAAAAACAACATTAAAAAACATTACTAGGCAAAGAACAAAAAATAGAAGGATATAAAAAAACCAAAGAAATTTGTAGTAATAAATTTCAAGAACTTAGCGATGCTAAATGGACTGGAGTATTGAATAAAGGTATCCATGATCTTTAGAAATAACATCAACATCTTACCTGCCCCTTGTTAAATTAATACGGAGTTAGGATCCGGATTCATATAATTGCTCCAATCCCATCAACTTCCCTTTTATCTTTAAATGGGCTAATTAATGATTTCTTTCAGCTTCTAGTCTAGATAAAGCTCCCTTATAACTTTTGTTCCTTAATAGACCGTATATTTCAGAATAATCCTTCTTTCTAAGGGAGCGGACGATGAAAGAGGAGAGGTTCAATACTGATTAAGGTTTTTCCGGTTCAATTAAAAGTTACAGTTAAAAGTGACTAGGTCAGTTTCATTTATCTTAGAACTGTCGATTCTCCTTGAGAATGCTAAATAATCCTCAGGTGTGACAATCTACCACTTGAACAAAAACCTATGGGGGACATAAACAGACAGAATATTAAATTCGAATTTATATAATAATCTAATTTGTATTGGAAGATATATTTCTGATACGTTTAAGGTATATGTACATGTGAACACTTTCTTCCAAGAATAGGATGAACTTAAAAAGAAAAATGTATAGTATATTGGGAGAAAATCTATAATCCAAAAAAATAATTAATACAAACACTGTCACCAATAAAGAAAGAATTAAACTGGATGTGCTAATAAAAGAAAATTTGAAAATTCAAAACAATTAAATTTATAACAAATACAGCTGTTAGTAGTATGTTTAATAATATTTTATAAAATGACGTAGGTGAAACAAAATATAGAGTTTGAAAATGGAGAAAAAATGTGTTAAAAAAGGTTCGAAAATAATGACTATGTAAAAATTTCTTAAGTATAAAAATAGAACAGTAATACAATAAATAAAAAGAACAATAGTATTAATGATAATAATAATAGCATAAGTAATAGATAAAGTAAAATTACTGTTTTATGTAAGAAATACAATAATAAAGCAAACAAATAAAAATGGAAATGAGACGGTTAATAAACAGCAATTAAAATATTTTAAAATGGATTATGTACAAGGTCTCACTGATGAAATCAAATTTCAAGAATATGATCATTGTAAAATCGAGCTCAGTATGTACAATTGTAATAAATTAAATTCATATTCAGAAAGCTCATAAAGAAGTAATGAACAATCAAAATATAATTTACACGATGATATGTGGAAATCAGTTATACATAGGAGACGTCTAAAATACTAGTATATGAAAGAAGTACTAAATATTAAACAACGTCATGTTGCTAGTTTTGTGCCTTTCTCATTCTGAGTACAGGTCTCAGGTGAATTCCATATAGCTATTTTTTTTTGTCATTGTTATATTTGTTATCATTTTTCAAACATTTCACTTCGCCAGTTTTATAACATCATTTGCTGTCATGTTTTTATGTGCTACAGCATCAAGACAGTTCATTTTGATTTGCCCCTTGTTCTCGGTAGCCAGATCCCTACTGGGCAAAGCACTACTAGGCAATTCTAGCTTCTAACTACTGCAGCGGAAGGTATCCTCAATTCGAAGCCACTCACCGCAATTTCCTCACATTCCAGCGATCTGGAGGCTCTTATACCGGCTTACTTCCTAGATGGAAGATCAACGTTAGATTTTTCTCAAGAGGAAGTCTCGACTTCACCTCACCTTCCAACGAAATACCGGTGGAAACGCTTGCCGCAGAATATCAGGCGTCCTTACATTCACTTTCTAAATGGAGGGAACAACTCCCAATTTACAGGTCAGAAACCTTGTTATAATTTAAGACCTTAATCACTCTTCTCTGTCTTAGCCTGTAGGCCGCATCACGAAATTATGATGGGAATGTGTGCCGCGCATATTAGTCCAGTCAAATTGTAAAAAAAAAAATAGCCTTATCTTGCAAAAGGTGGGATTGAATATTTTATTGCTTTAACTTGTATATATGAGTGGTAAGATAGGGGAAACAACTTTTGCCCACTAATCATTGCTAAATTTTTTGTAGCCTAAAACCACGAAATTTTCTAACTTTTTTCAGTTTTCTGCTTATAACTCCTTAACGATGCCTTCTAGCCAAAAATACTTTATTATACAAATTAAAAAGCATTGAATGTTCTAAGATTTTCACTAGCTAAATGTTATTTAAACGAAATACGTACTGAGATATACCTCTTCAAAATATCAATTTTTTTTCAAAATATTAGAAACTGCAGGTTTTTCCTAGTAAGTTTTTCATCATTCAATATTTCTACATAAATAACTTCAATAACCTAAAAAATAGAAGGCATAGATTTATTCATCAGAAGAAGCCTTACAAAAAATCTGGAGAACTTAAATGCCGGAGAATGTTCACTCACAGGAAAATGATAGATGTGATTTTAAAAAACATTCAAAAATATATATTATCACTCTGATGACAATATTCTACAAATTCATTCTTTGAAATAATTCAAATTGAATGGAAGACATTTATCTATCATTCACGAAACTTCACCCTGTGACAATTAACAATAATTATGTTGTAATATCAAGCAATAATGTAGTGATTACCTATAATAAAGATAACGATTATAAAGCCTCCTTGGCTATGGCTTTTAGTGAAGATTCTAAATTGAATTCAGCCACTGAAGGTGTACTTCAATTCTTCGTTAAACGTCCAAATGGGACTCTATGTGCGCATAGAGGCCCTGTTAAATGAATAATTATGGTTTACATGTTTGAATTCTTCCTCCTATTATATATATATTGTATGATTACAAACGTTTCAGTTATTAGACCCCTAGGTAAAGTCACGGTATGTGTAATTACACAATATGTCGTCTTTTTAACCATTGAAGATATACAGGTATTCACGCGTAAAAGAGAGTTAGTATTAAAAATGTCCGAGGTTTAAAGCGACTGGTGACTTCATCTCTAGAACATGGAAAGCCATCGGAAATCTGGACTATATTTGGTCCAGGACTGTTTGAACTTGGTATAATTAGACATTGATTATATGAGTGTACTCGAAATGGCAAATCATTCTCAATATATCTCTTTTCAGGTGCTCGTGTATGGAATAGTGAAGTGAAAAAATGCAGGTTGTCAGGTATTGATGATATGTATCAAGTCTGTGATAAGTTTTTAATTATTGATTTGTACGAACTAACTTACGCTTTAAACCTCCATTAAATGTGAGCCGAAGATTTTTGTGATCAAAGGCCATAAAAATTCTACCTCAAATTTCACCTCACATTTAAAAGAGCCGTTAAGAGTGTAATTTTGACATTTTGGAAAGACCACAATAGAAAAATTTACCGTATTTCTAAGGATTCTTAATTCTTCATTCGTCAAGTATAACGTCGGAGAGTAATGGAAACGAGACATAACTGAACTTTTCGCTTCTAACATCCCACACAAAAGGGTTAATAGCAAGCCTTCCCTCAGTCCTTTCTGTATTTTTGAGTGGTAAAGCTTTTTATTAAAAAAAATAATAAAATGAAGGAGTGAGCACTTTTTCGCATAAGCAGTACAGGCCAACAGCTTATTGAAGTATAATTTAACATAATAAATTTAAGATAAGTTAATTTAAAAAAACAAAAAAACAATGCCAGCAAAAGCATTAGTGATGCTTATGGTAATCACTTATTTACAAACATTTAAGTGTGCAGTGATAAGTACGTTAAGTTATTTTTTCATTCATAAAAAACCTCACGCTGTGACAATTAACAATAATTATATTGTAATCACAAGCAGTAATGTAGAGATTACCCATAGGAAATACTCCGATTATAAACTCTACTTGGGTATGACTTTTGATGATGATTCTAAATTGCATTTTGTCAATGAATGGATGACATTTATCTATCATTCACGAAACTTCACCCTGTGACAATTAACAATAATTATGTTGTAATATCAAGCAATAATGTAGTGATTACCTATAATAAAGATAACGATTATAAAGCCTCCTTGGCTATGGCTTTTAGTGAAGATTCTAAATTGAATTCAGCCACTGAAGGTGTACTTCAATTCTTCGTTAAACGTCCAAATGGGACTCTATGTGCGCATAGAGGCCCTGTTAAATGAATAATTATGGTTTACATGTTTGAATTCTTCCTCCTATTCAATATATATTGTATGATTACAAACGTTTCAGTTATTGGACCCCTAGGTAAAGTCACGGTATGTGTAATTACACAATATGTCGTCTTTTTAACCATTGAAGATATACAGGTATTCACGCGTAAAAGAGAGTTAGTATTAAAAATGTCCGAGGTTTAAAGCGACTGGTGACTTCATATCTAGAACATGGAAAGCCATCGGAAATCTGGACTATATTTGATCCAGGACTGTTTGAACTTGGTATAATTAGACATTGATTACATGAGTGTACTCAAAATGGCAAATCATTCTATATATATCTCTTTTCAGGTGCTCATGTATGGAATACTGAAGTGAAAAATGCAGGTTGTCAGGTATTGATGATACGTATCAAGTCTGTGATAAGTTTTTAATTATTGACTTGTACGAACTAACTTACGCTTTAAACCTCCATTAAATGTGAGCCGAAGATTTTTGTGATCAAAGGCCATAAAAATTCTACCTCAAATTTCACCTCACATTTAAAGAGGCGTTAAGAGTGTAATTTTGACATTTTGGAAAGACCACAATAAAAAAATTTACCGTATTTCTAAGGATTCTTAATTCTTCATTCGTCAAGTATAACGTCGGAGAGTAATGGAAACGAGACATAACTGAACTTTTCGCTTCTAACTTCCCACACAAAAGGGTTAATAGCAAACCTTCCCTCAGTCCTTTCTGTATTTTTGAGTGGTAAAGCTTTTTATTAAAAAAAATAATAAAATGAAGGAGTGAGCACTTTTTCGCATAAGCAGTACAGGCCAACAGCTTACTGAAGTATAATTTAGCATAATAAATTTAAGATAAGTTAATTTAAAAGAAAAAAAACAAAAAAACAATGCCAGCAAAAGCATTAGTGATGCTTATGGTAATCACTTATTTACAAACATTTAAGTGTGCAGTGATAAGTACGTTAAGTTATTTTTTCATTCATAAGAAACCACACGCTGTGACAATTAACAATAATTATATTGTAATCACAAGCAGTAATGTAGAGATTACCCATAGGAAAGACTCCGATTATAGACGCTACTTGGGTATGACTTTTGATGATGATTCTAAATTGCATTTTGTCAATGAATGGATGACATTTATCTATCATTCACGAAACTTCACCCTGTGACAATTAACAATAATTATGTTGTAATATCAAGCAATAATGTAGTGATTACCTATAATAAAGATAACGATTATAAAGCCTCCTTGGCTATGGCTTTTAGTGAAGATTCTAAATCGAATTCAGCCACTGAAGGTGTACATCAATTCTTCGTTAAACGTCCAAATGGGACTCTATGTGCGCATAGTAAACCAATTATGGTTTACATGTTTGAATTCTTCCTCCTATTCAATATATATTGTAAGCTTACAAACGTTTCAGTTATTAGACCCTTAGGTAAAGTCACGGTATGTGTAATTACATAATATGTCGTCTTTTTAACCATTGAAGATATACAGGTATTCACGCGTAAAAGAGAGTTATTATTTAAATTAAATGTCCGAGGTTTAAAGCGACTGGTGACTTCATCTCTAGAACATGGAAAGCCATCGGAAATCTGGACTATATTTGGTCCAGGACTGTTTGAACTTGGTATAATTAGACATTGATTATATGAGTGTACTCGAAATGGCAAATCATTCTCAATATATCTCTTTTCAGGTGCTCGTGTATGGAATACTGAAGTGAAAAATGCAGGTTGTCAGGTTTTGATGATACGTATCAAGTCTGTGATAAGTTTTTAATTATTGACTTGTACGAACTAACTTACGCATTAAACCTCCATTAAATGTGAGCCGAAGATTTTTGTGATCAAAGGCCATAAAAATTCTACCTCAAATTTCACCTCACATTTAAAGAGGCGTTAAGAGTGTAATTTTGACATTTTGGAAAGACCACAATAAAAAAATTTACCGTATTTCTAAGGATTCTTAATTCTTCATTCGTCAAGTATAACGTCGGAGAGTAATGGAAACGAGACATAACTGAACTTTTCGCTTCTAACTTCCCACACAAAAGGGTTAATAGCAAACCTTCCCTCAGTCCTTTCTGTATTTTTGAGTGGTAAAGCTTTTTATTAAAAAAAATAATAAAATGAAGGAGAGAGCACTATTTCGCATAAGCAGTACAGGCCAACAGCTAACTGAAGTATAATTTAACATAATAAATTTAAGATAAGTTAATTTAAACGAAAAAAACAAAAAAACAATGCCAGCAAAAGCATTAGTGATGCTTATGGTAATCACTTATTTACAAACATTTAAGTGTGCAGTGATAAGTACGTTAAGTTATTTTTTCATTCATAAAAAACCTCACGCTGTGACAATTAACAATAATTATATTGTAATCACAAGCAGTAATGTAGAGTTTACCCATAGGAAATACTCCGATTATAAACTCTACTTGGGTATGACTTTTGATGATGATTCTAAATTGCATTTTGTCAATGAATGGATGACATTTATCTATCATTCACGAAACTTCACCCTGTGACAATTAACAATAATTATGTTGTAATATCAAGCAATAATGTAGTGATTACCTATAATAAAGATAACGATTATAAAGCCTCCTTGGCTATGGCTTTTAGTGAAGATTCTAAATTGAATTCAGCCACTGAAGGTGTACATCAATTCTTCGTTAAACGTCCAAATGGGACTCTATGTGCGCATAGTAAACCAATTATGGTTTACATGTTTGAATTCTTCCTCCTATTCAATATATATTGTATGATTACAAACGTTTCAGTTATTAGACCCCTAGGTAAAGTCACGGTATGTGTAATTACATAATATGTCGTCTTTTTAACCATTGAAGATATACAGGTATTCACGCGTAAAAGAGAGTTAGTATTAAAAATGTCCGAGGTTTAAAGCGACTGGTGACTTCATCTCTAGAACATGGAAAGCCATCTGAAATCTGGACTATATTTGATCCAGGACTGTTTGAACTTGGTATAATTAGACATTGATTACATGAGTGTACTCAAAATGGCAAATCATTCTCAATATATCTCTTTTCAGGTGCTCACGTATGGAATACTGAAGTGAAAAATGCAGGTTGTCAGGTTTTGATGATATGTATCAAGTCTGTGATAAGTTTTTAATTATTGATTTGTACGAACTAACTTACGCTTTAAACCTCCATTAAATGTGAGCCGAAGATTTTTGTGATCAAAGGCCATAAAAATTCTACCTTGAATTTCATCTCACATTTAAAGTGTGTAATTTTTCCATTCTGGAACGACCCCAATAGAAAAATTTACCGTATTTCTAAGGACTCTTAATTCTTCATTCTTCAATTTTAATGTCGGAGAGTAATGGAAACGAGACATAACTGAACTGTTCGGTTCTAACTTCCCACAGAAAAGGGTTAATAGCAAGCCTTCCCTCAGTCCTTTCTGTATTTTTGAGTGGTAAAGCTTTTTATTAAAAAAAATAATAAAATGAAGGAGTGAGCACTTTTTCGCATAAGCAGTACAGGCCAACAGCTTATTGAAGTATAATTTAACATAATAAATTTAAGATAATTTAATTTAAACGAAAAAAAAAAAAACAATGCCAGCAAAAGCATTAGTGATACTTATGGTAATCAAATGGTAGTCAAATGCATAAGTACGATAACTTATTTTTTCATTCATAAGAAACCACACGCTGTGACAATTAACAATAATTATATTGTAATCACAAGCAGTAATGTAGAGATTACCCATAGGAAAGACTCCGATTATAGACGCTACTTGGGTATGACTTTTGATGATGATTCTAAATTGCATTTTGTCAATGAATGGATGACATTTATCTATCATTCACGAAACTTCACCCTGTGACAATTAACAATAATTATGTTGTAATATCAAGCAATAATGTAGTGATTACCTATAATAAAGATAACGATTATAAAGCCTCCTTGGCTATGGCTTTTAGTGAAGATTCTAAATTGAATTCAGCCACTGAAGGTGTACTTCAATTCTTCGTTAAACGTCCAAATGGGACCCTATGTGCGCATAGAGGCCCTGTAAAATGAATAATTATGGTTTACATGTTTGAATTCTTCCTCCTATTCAATATATATTGTATGATTACAAACGTTTCAGTTATTAGACCCCTAGGTAAAGTCACGGTATGTGTAATTACATAATATGTCGTATTTTTAACCATTGAAGATATACAGGTATTCACGCGTAGAAGAGAGTTAGTATTAAAAATGTCCGAGGTTTAAAGCGACTGGTGACTTCATCTCTAGAATATGGAAAGCCATCCGAAATCTGGACTATATTTGGTCCAGGACTGTTTGAACTTGGTATAATTAGACATTGATTATATGAGTGTACTCGAAATGGCAAATCATTCTCAATATATCTCTTTTCAGGTGCTCGTGTATGGAATACTGAAGTGAAAAAATGCAGGTTGTCAGGTATTAATGATATGTATCAAGTCTGTGATAAGTTTTTAATTATTCATTTGTACGAACTAACTTACGCTTTAAACCTCCATTAAATGTGAGCCGAAGATTTTTGTGATCAAAGGCCATAAAAATTCTACCTCAAATTTCACCTCACATTTAAAGAGCCGTTAAGAGTGTAATTTTGACATTTTGGAAAGACCACAATAGAAAAATTTACCGTATTTCTAAGGATTCTTAATTCTTCATTCGTCAAGTATAACGTCGGAGAGTAATGGAAACGAGACATAACTGAACTTTTCGCTTCTAACTTCCCACACAAAAGGGTTAATAGCAAGCCTTCCCTCAGTCCTTTCTGTATTTTTGAGTGGTAAAGCTTTTTATTAAAAAAAATAATAAAATGAAGGAGAGAGCACTTTTTCGCATAAGCAGTACAGGCCAACAGCTTACTGAAGTATAATTTAACATAATAAATTTAAGATAAGTTAATTTAAAAAAAACAAAACAAAAAAACAATGCCAGCAAAAGCATTAGTGATACTTATGGTAATCACTTATTTACAAACATTTAAGTGTGCAGTGATAAGTACGTTATTTTTTCATTCATAAGAAACCACACGCTGTGACAATTAACAATAATTATATTGTAATCACAAGCAGTAATGTAGAGATTACCCATAGGAAATACTCCGATTATAAACGCTACTTGGGTATGACTTTTGATGATGATTCTAAATTGCATTTTGTCAATGAATGGATGACATTTATCCATCATTCACGAAACTTCACCCTGTGACAATTAACAATAATTATGTTGTAATATCAAGCAATAATGTAGTGATTACCTATAATAAAGATAACGATTATAAAGCCTCCTTGGCTATGGCTTTTAGTGAAGATTCTAAATTGAATTCAGCCACTGAAGGTGTACATCAATTCTTCGTTAAACGTCCAAATGGGACTCTATGTGCGCATAGTAAACCAATTATGGTTTACATGTTTGAATTCTTCCTCCTATTCAATATATATTGTATGATTACAAACGTTTCAGTTATTAGACCCCTAGGTAAAGTCACGGTATGTGTAATTACATAATATGTCGTCTTTTTAACCATTGAAGATATACAGGTATTCACGCGTAAAAGAGAGTTATTATTTAAATTAAATGTCCGAGGTTTAAAGCGACTGGTGACTTCATCTCTAGAACATGGAAAGCCATCGGAAATCTGGACTATATTTGGTCCAGGACTGTTTGAACTTGGTATAATTAGACATTGATTATATGAGTGTACTCGAAATGGCAAATCATTCTCAATATATCTCTTTTCAGGTGCTCGTGTATGGAATAGTGAAGTGAAAAATGCAGGTTGTCAGGTTTTGATGATATGTATCAAGTCTGTGATAAGTTTTTAATTATTGATTTGTACGAACTAACTTACGCTTTAAACCTCCATTAAATGTGAGCCGAAGATTTTTGTGATCAAAGGCCATAAAAATTCTACCTCAAATTTCACCTCACATTTAAAGAGCCGTTAAGAGTGTAATTTTGACATTTTGGAAAGACCACAATAGAAAAATTTACCGTATTTCTAAGGATTCTTAATTCTTCATTCGTCAAGTATAACGTCGGAGAGTAATGGAAACGAGACATAACTGAACTTTTCGCTTCTAACTTCCCACACAAAAGGGTTAATAGCAAGCCTTCCCTCAGTCCTTTCTGTATTTTTGAGTGGTAAAGCTTTTTATTAAAAAAAATAATAAAATGAAGGAGAGAGCACTTTTTCGCATAAGCAGTACAGGCCAACAGCTTACTGAAGTATAATTTAACATAATAAATTTAAGATAAGTTAATTTTAAAAAAACAAAACAAAAAAACAATGCCAGCAAAAGCATTAGTGATACTTATGGTAATCACTTATTTACAAACATTTAAGTGTGCAGTGATAAGTACGTTATTTTTTCATTCATAAGAAACCACACGCTGTGACAATTAACAATAATTATATTGTAATCACAAGCAGTAATGTAGAGATTACCCATAGGAAATACTCCGATTATAAACGCTACTTGGGTATGACTTTTGATGATGATTCTAAATTGCATTTTGTCAATGAATGGATGACATTTATCCATCATTCACGAAACTTCACCCTGTGACAATTAACAATAATTATGTTGTAATATCAAGCAATAATGTAGTGATTACCTATAATAAAGATAACGATTATAAAGCCTCCTTGGCTATGGCTTTTAGTGAAGATTCTAAATTGAATTCAGCCACTGAAGGTGTACATCAATTCTTCGTTAAACGTCCAAATGGGACTCTATGTGCGCATAGTAAACCAATTATGGTTTACATGTTTGAATTCTTCCTCCTATTCAATATATATTGTATGATTACAAACGTTTCAGTTATTAGACCCCTAGGTAAAGTCACGGTATGAGTAATTACATAATATGTCGTCTTTTTAACCATTGAAGATATACAGGTATTCACGCGTAAAAGAGAGTTATTATTTAAATTAAATGTCCGAGGTTTAAAGCGACTGGTGACTTCATCTCTAGAACATGGAAAGCCATCGGAAATCTGGACTATATTTGGTCCAGGACTGTTTGAACTTGGTATAATTAGACATTGATTATATGAGTGTACTCGAAATGGCAAATCATTCTCAATATATCTCTTTTCAGGTGCTCGTGTATGGAATAGTGAAGTGAAAAATGCAGGTTGTCAGGTTTTGATGATATGTATCAAGTCTGTGATAAGTTTTTAATTATTGATTTGTACGAACTAACTTACGCTTTAAACCTCCATTAAATGTGAGCCGAAGATTTTTGTGATCAAAGGCCATAAAAATTCTACCTCAAATTTCACCTCACATTTAAAGAGCCGTTAAGAGTGTAATTTTGACATTTTGGAAAGACCACAATAGAAAAATTTACCGTATTTCTAAGGATTCTTAATTCTTCATTCGTCAAGTATAACGTCGGAGAGTAATGGAAACGAGACATAACTGAACTTTTCGCTTCTAACTTCCCACACAAAAGGGTTAATAGCAAGCCTTCCCTCAGTCCTTTCTGTATTTTTGAGTGGTAAAGCTTTTTATTAAAAAAAATAATAAAATGAAGGAGAGAGCACTTTTTCGCATAAGCAGTACAGGCCAACAGCTTACTGAAGTATAATTTAACATAATAAATTTAAGATAAGTTA
The DNA here is from genome assembly GCA_948150685.1 of Rhaphigaster nebulosa. Taxonomy (NCBI): domain Eukaryota; kingdom Metazoa; phylum Arthropoda; class Insecta; order Hemiptera; family Pentatomidae; genus Rhaphigaster; species Rhaphigaster nebulosa. The sequence continues at coordinate 110,165,359 of OX411307.1, forward strand.
ATTTTAAAAAAACAAAACAAAAAAACAATGCCAGCAAAAGCATTAGTGATACTTATGGTAATCACTTATTTACAAACATTTAAGTGTGCAGTGATAAGTACGTTATTTTTTCATTCATAAGAAACCACACGCTGTGACAATTAACAATAATTATATTGTAATCACAAGCAGTAATGTAGAGATTACCCATAGGAAATACTCCGATTATAAACGCTACTTGGGTATGACTTTTGATGATGATTCTAAATTGCATTTTGTCAATGAATGGATGACATTTATCCATCATTCACGAAACTTCACCCTGTGACAATTAACAATAATTATGTTGTAATATCAAGCAATAATGTAGTGATTACCTATAATAAAGATAACGATTATAAAGCCTCCTTGGCTATGGCTTTTAGTGAAGATTCTAAATTGAATTCAGCCACTGAAGGTGTACATCAATTCTTCGTTAAACGTCCAAATGGGACTCTATGTGCGCATAGTAAACCAATTATGGTTTACATGTTTGAATTCTTCCTCCTATTCAATATATATTGTATGATTACAAAGGTTTCAGTTATTAGACCCCTAGGTAAAGTCACGGTATGTGTAATTACATAATATGTCGTATTTTTAACCATTGAAGATATACAGGTATTCACGCGTAAAAGAGAGTTAGTATTAAAAATGTCCGAGGTTTAAAGCGACTGGTGACATCATCTCTAGAACATGAAAAGCCATCGGAAATCTGGACTATATTTGGTCCAGGACTGTTTGAACTTGGTATAATTAGACATTGATTACATGAGTGTACTCAAAATGGCAAATCATTCTCAATATATCTCTTTTCAGGTGCTCGTGTATGGAATACTGAAGTGAAAAAATGCAGGTTGTCAGGTATTGATGATATGTATCAAGTCTGTGATAAGTTTTTAATTATTGATCTGTACGATCTAACTTACGCTTTAAGCCTCCATTAAATGTGAGCCGAAGATTTTTGTGATCAAAGGCCATAAAAATTCTACCTCAAATTTCACCTCACATATAAAGAGCCGTTAAGAGTGTAATTTTGACATTTTGGAAAGACCACAATAGAAAAATTTACCGTATTTCTAAGGATTCTTAATTCTTCATTCGTCAAGTATAACGCCGGAGAGTAATGGAAACGAGACATAACTGAACTTTTCGCTTCTAACATCCCACACAAAAGGGTTAATAGCAAGCCTTACCTAAGTCCTTTCTGTATTTTTGAGTGGTAAAGCTTTTTATTAAAAAAAATAATAAAATGAAGGAGTGAGCACTTTTTCGCATAAGCAGTACAGGCCAACAGCTTACTGAAGTATAATTTAGCATAATAAATTTAAGATAAGTTAATTTAAAAGAAAAAAAACAAAAAAACAATGCCAGCAAAAGCATTAGTGATACTTATGGTAATCAAATGGTAGTCAAATGCATAAGTACGATAACTTATTTTTTCATTCATAAGAAACCACACGCTGTGACAATTAACAATAATTATATTGTAATCACAAGCAGTAATGTAGAGATTACCCATAGGAAAGACTCCGATTATAGACGCTACTTGGGTATGACTTTTGATGATGATTCTAAATTGCATTTTGTCAATTTATGGATGACATTTATCTATCATTCACGAAACTTCACCCTGTGACAATTAACAATAATTATGTTGTAATATCAAGCAATAATGTAGTGATTACCTATAATAAAGATAACGATTATAAAGCCTCCTTGGCTATGGCTTTTAGTGAAGATTCTAAATTGAATTCAGCCACTGAAGGTGTACTTCAATTCTTCGTTAAACGTCCAAATGGGACTCTATGTGCGCATAGAGGCCCTGTTAAATGAATAATTATGGTTTACATGTTTGAATTCTTCCTCCTATTCAATATATATTGTATGATTACAAACGTTTCAGTTATTAGACCCCTAGGTAAAGTCACGGTATGTGTAATTACATAATATGTCGTATTTTTAACCATTGAAGATATACAGGTATTCACGCGTAGAAGAGAGTTAGTATTAAAAATGTCCGAGGTTTAAAGCGACTGGTGACTTCATCTCTAGAACATGGAAAGCCATCCGAAATCTGGACTATATTTGGTCCAGGACTGTTTGAACTTGGTATAATTAGACATTGATTATATGAGTGTACTCGAAATGGCAAATCATTCTCAATATATCTCTTTTCAGGTGCTCGTGTATGGAATACTGAAGTGAAAAAATGCAGGTTGTCAGGTATTAATGATATGTATCAAGTCTGTGATAAGTTTTTAATTATTCATTTGTACGAACTAACTTACGCTTTAAACCTCCATTAAATGTGAGCCGAAGATTTTTGTGATCAAAGGCCATAAAAATTCTACCTCAAATTTCACCTCACATTTAAAGAGCCGTTAAGAGTGTAATTTTGACATTTTGGAAAGACCACAATAGAAAAATTTACCGTATTTCTAAGGATTCTTAATTCTTCATTCGTCAAGTATAACGCCGGAGAGTAATGGAAACGAGACATAACTGAACTTTTCGCTTCTAACATCCCACACAAAAGGGTTAATAGCAAGCCTTCCCTCAGTCCTTTCTGTATTTTTGAGTGGTAAAGCTTTTTATTAAAAAAAATAATAAAATGAAGGAGTGAGCACTTTTTCGCATAAGCAGTACAGGCCAACAGCTTACTGAAGTATAATTTAGCATAATAAATTTAAGATAAGTTAATTTAAAAGAAAAAAAACAAAAAAACAATGCCAGCAAAAGCATTAGTGATGCTTATGGTAATCACTTATTTACAAACATTTAAGTGTGCAGTGATAAGTACGTTAAGTTATTTTTTCATTCATAAGAAACCACACGCTGTGACAATTAACAATAATTATATTGTAATCACAAGCAGTAATGTAGAGATTACCCATAGGAAATACTCTGATTATAGACGCTACTTGGGTATGACTTTTGATGATGATTCTAAATTGCATTTTGTCAATGAATGGATGACATTTATCTATCATTCACGAAACTTCACCCTGTGACAATTAACAATAATTATGTTGTAATATCAAGCAATAATGTAGTGATTACCTATAATAAAGATAACGATTATAAAGCCTCCTTGGCTATGGCTTTTAGTGAAGATTCTAAATTGAATTCAGCCACTGAAGGTGTACTTCAATTCTTCGTTAAACGTCCAAATGGGACTCTATGTGCGCATAGAGGCCCTGTTAAATGAATAATTATGGTTTACATGTTTGAATTCTTCCTCCTATTAAATATATATTGTATGATTACAAACGTTTCAGTTATTAGACCCCTAGGTAAAGTCACGGTATGTGTAATTACATAATATGTCGTCTTTTTAACCATTGAAGATATACAGGTATTCACGCATAGAAGAGAGTTAGTATTAAAAATGTCCGAGGTTTAAAGCGACTGGTGACTTCATCTCTAGAACATGGAAAGCCATGGGAAATCTGGACTATATATGGTCCAGGACTGTTTGAACTTGGTATAATTAGACATTGATTATATGAGTGCACTCGAAATGGCAAATCATTCTCAATATATCGCTTTTCAGGTGCTCGTGTATGGAATAGTGAAGTGAAAAAATGCAGGTTGTCAGGTATTGATGATATGTATCAAGTCTGTGATAAGTTTTTAATTATTGAATTGTACGAACTAACTTACGCTTTAAACCTCCATTAAATGTGAGCCGAAGATTTTTGTGATCAAAGGCCATAAAAATTCTACCTCAAATTTCACCTCACATAAAGTGTGTAATTTTTCCATTCTGGAACGACCCCAATAGAAAAATTTACCGTATTTCTAAGGACTCTTAATTCTTCATTCTTCAATTTTAACGTCGGAGAGTAATGGAAACGAGACATAACTGAACTTTTCGGTTCTAACTTCCCACACAAAAGGGTTAATAGCAAGCCTTCCCTCAGTCCTTTCTGTATTTTTGAGTGGTAAAGCTTTTTATTAAAAAAAATAATAAAATGAAGGAGTGAGCACTTTTTCGCATAAGCAGTACAGGCCAACAGCTAACTGAAGTATAATTTAACATAATAAATTTAAGATAAGTTAATTTAAAAGAAAAAAAACAAAAAAACAATGCCAGCAAAAGCATTAGTGATACTTATGGTAATCAAATGGTAGTCAAATGCATAAGTACGATAACTTATTTTTTCATTCATAAGAAACCACACGCTGTGACAATTAACAATAATTATATTGTAATCACAAGCAGTAATGTAGAGATTACCCATAGGAAAGACTCCGATTATAGACGCTACTTGGGTATGACTTTTGATGATGATTCTAAATTGCATTTTGTCAATGAATGGATGACATTTATCTATCATTCACGAAACTTCACCCTGTGACAATTAACAATAATTATGTTGTAATATCAAGCAATAATGTAGTGATTACCTATAATAAAGATAACGATTATAAAGCCTCCTTGGCTATGGCTTTTAGTGAAGATTCTAAATTGAATTCAGCCACTGAAGGTGTACATCAATTCTTCGTTAAACGTCCAAATGGGACTCTATGTGCGCATAGAGGCCCTGTTAAATGAATAATTATGGTTTACATGTTTGAATTCTTCCTCCTATTCAATATATATTGTATGATTACAAACGTTTCAGTTATTAGACCCCTAGGTAAAGTCACGGTATGTGTAATTACATAATATGTCGTCTTTTTAACCATTGAAGATATACAGGTATTCACGCGTAAAAGAGAGTTATTATTTAAATTAAATGTCCGAGGTTTAATGCGGCTGATGACTTCATCTCTAGAACATGGAAAGCCATGGGAAATCTGGACTATATATGGTCCAGGACTGTTTGAACTTGGTATAATTAGACATTGATTATATGAGTGCACTCGAAATGGCAAATCATTCTCAATATATCTCTTTTCAGGTGCTCGTGTATGGAATAGTGAAGTGAAAAAATGCAGGTTGTCAGGTATTGATGATATGTGTCAAGTCTGTGATAAGTTTTTAATTATTGAATTGTACGAACTAACTTACGCTTTAAACCTCCATTAAATGTGAGCCGAAGATTTTTGTGATCAAAGGCCATAAAAATTCTACCTCAAATTTCACCTCACATTTAAAGAGCCGTTAAGAGTGTAATTTTTCCATTCTGGAACGACCCCAATTGAAAAATTTACCGTATTTCTAAGGACTCTTAATTCTTCATTCTTCAATTTTAACGTCGGAGAGTAATGGAAACGAGACATAACTGAACTTTTCGGTTCTAACTTCCCACACAAAAGGGTTAATAGCAAGCCTTCCCTCAGTCCTTTCTGTATTTTTGAGTGGTAAAGCTTTTTATTAAAAAAAATAATAAAATGAAGGAGAGAGCACTTTTTCGCATAAGCAGTACAGGCCAACAGCTTACTGAAGTATAATTTAACATAATAAATTTAAGATAAGTTAATTTAAACGAAAAAAACAAAAACACAATGCCAGCAAAAGCATTAGTGATACTTATGGTAATCAAATGGTAGTCAAATGCATAAGTACGATAACTTATTTTTTCATTCATAAGAAACCACACGCTGTGACAATTAACAATAATTATATTGTAATCACAAGCAGTAATGTAGAGATTACCCATAGGAAAGACTCCGATTATAGACGCTACTTGGGTATGACTTTTGATGATGATTCTAAATTGCATTTTGTCAATGAATGGATGACATTTATCTATCATTCACGAAACTTCACCCTGTGACAATTAACAATAATTATGTTGTAATATCAAGCAATAATGTAGTGATTACCTATAATAAAGATAACGATTATAAAGCCTCCTTGGCTATGGCTTTTAGTGAAGATTCTAAATTGAATTCAGCCACTGAAGGTGTACTTCAATTCTTCGTTAAACGTCCAAATGGGACTCTATGTGCGCATAGAGGCCCTGTTAAATGAATAATTATGGTTTACATGTTTGAATTCTTCCTCCTATTCAATATATATTGTATGATTACAAACGTTTCAGTTATTAGACCCCTAGGTAAAGTCACGGTATGTGTAATTACATAATATGTCGTCTTTTTAACCATTGAAGATATACAGGTATTCACGCATAGAAGAGAGTTAGTATTAAAAATGTCCGAGGTTTAAAGCGACTGGTGACTTCATCTCTAGAACATGGAAAGCCATGGGAAATCTGGACTATATATGGTCCAGGACTGTTTGAACTTGGTATAATTAGACATTGATTATATGAGTGCACTCGAAATGGCAAATCATTCTCAATATATCGCTTTTCAGGTGCTCGTGTATGGAATAGTGAAGTGAAAAAATGCAGGTTGTCAGGTATTGATGATATGTATCAAGTCTGTGATAAGTTTTTAATTATTGAATTGTACGAACTAACTTACGCTTTAAACCTCCATTAAATGTGAGCCGAAGATTTTTGTGATCAAAGGCCATAAAAATTCTACCTCAAATTTCACCTCACATAAAGTGTGTAATTTTTCCATTCTGGAACGACCCCAATAGAAAAATTTACCGTATTTCTAAGGACTCTTAATTCTTCATTCTTCAATTTTAACGTCGGAGAGTAATGGAAACGAGACATAACTGAACTTTTCGGTTCTAACTTCCCACACAAAAGGGTTAATAGCAAGCCTTCCCTCAGTCCTTTCTGTATTTTTGAGTGGTAAAGCTTTTTATTAAAAAAAATAATAAAATGAAGGAGTGAGCACTTTTTCGCATAAGCAGTACAGGCCAACAGCTAACTGAAGTATAATTTAACATAATAAATTTAAGATAAGTTAATTTAAAAGAAAAAAAACAAAAAAACAATGCCAGCAAAAGCATTAGTGATACTTATGGTAATCAAATGGTAGTCAAATGCATAAGTACGATAACTTATTTTTTCATTCATAAGAAACCACACGCTGTGACAATTAACAATAATTATATTGTAATCACAAGCAGTAATGTAGAGATTACCCATAGGAAAGACTCCGATTATAGACGCTACTTGGGTATGACTTTTGATGATGATTCTAAATTGCATTTTGTCAATGAATGGATGACATTTATCTATCATTCACGAAACTTCACCCTGTGACAATTAACAATAATTATGTTGTAATATCAAGCAATAATGTAGTGATTACCTATAATAAAGATAACGATTATAAAGCCTCCTTGGCTATGGCTTTTAGTGAAGATTCTAAATTGAATTCAGCCACTGAAGGTGTACATCAATTCTTCGTTAAACGTCCAAATGGGACTCTATGTGCGCATAGAGGCCCTGTTAAATGAATAATTATGGTTTACATGTTTGAATTCTTCCTCCTATTCAATATATATTGTATGATTACAAACGTTTCAGTTATTAGACCCCTAGGTAAAGTCACGGTATGTGTAATTACATAATATGTCGTCTTTTTAACCATTGAAGATATACAGGTATTCACGCGTAAAAGAGAGTTATTATTTAAATTAAATGTCCGAGGTTTAATGCGGCTGATGACTTCATCTCTAGAACATGGAAAGCCATGGGAAATCTGGACTATATATGGTCCAGGACTGTTTGAACTTGGTATAATTAGACATTGATTATATGAGTGCACTCGAAATGGCAAATCATTCTCAATATATCTCTTTTCAGGTGCTCGTGTATGGAATAGTGAAGTGAAAAAATGCAGGTTGTCAGGTATTGATGATATGTGTCAAGTCTGTGATAAGTTTTTAATTATTGAATTGTACGAACTAACTTACGCTTTAAACCTCCATTAAATGTGAGCCGAAGATTTTTGTGATCAAAGGCCATAAAAATTCTACCTCAAATTTCACCTCACATTTAAAGAGCCGTTAAGAGTGTAATTTTTCCATTCTGGAACGACCCCAATAGAAAAATTTACCGTATTTCTAAGGACTCTTAATTCTTCATTCTTCAATTTTAACGTCGGAGAGTAATGGAAACGAGACATAACTGAACTTTTCGGTTCTAACTTCCCACACAAAAGGGTTAATAGCAAGCCTTCCCTCAGTCCTTTCTGTATTTTTGAGTGGTAAAGCTTTTTATTAAAAAAAATAATAAAATGAAGGAGAGAGCACTTTTTCGCATAAGCAGTACAGGCCAACAGCTTACTGAAGTATAATTTAACATAATAAATTTAAGATAAGTTAATTTTAAAAAAACAAAACAAAAAAACAATGCCAGCAAAAGCATTAGTGATACTTATGGTAATCACTTATTTACAAACATTTAAGTGTGCAGTGATAAGTACGTTATTTTTTCATTCATAAGAAACCACACGCTGTGACAATTAACAATAATTATATTGTAATCACAAGCAGTAATGTAGAGATTACCCATAGGAAATACTCCGATTATAAACGCTACTTGGGTATGACTTTTGATGATGATTCTAAATTGCATTTTGTCAATGAATGGATGACATTTATCCATCATTCACGAAACTTCACCCTGTGACAATTAACAATAATTATGTTGTAATATCAAGCAATAATGTAGTGATTACCTATAATAAAGATAACGATTATAAAGCCTCCTTGGCTATGGCTTTTAGTGAAGATTCTAAATTGAATTCAGCCACTGAAGGTGTACATCAATTCTTCGTTAAACGTCCAAATGGGACTCTATGTGCGCATAGTAAACCAATTATGGTTTACATGTTTGAATTCTTCCTCCTATTCAATATATATTGTATGATTACAAAGGTTTCAGTTATTAGACCCCTAGGTAAAGTCACGGTATGTGTAATTACATAATATGTCGTATTTTTAACCATTGAAGATATACAGGTATTCACGCGTAAAAGAGAGTTAGTATTAAAAATGTCCGAGGTTTAAAGCGACTGGTGACATCATCTCTAGAACATGAAAAGCCATCGGAAATCTGGACTATATTTGGTCCAGGACTGTTTGAACTTGGTATAATTAGACATTGATTACATGAGTGTACTCAAAATGGCAAATCATTCTCAATATATCTCTTTTCAGGTGCTCGTGTATGGAATACTGAAGTGAAAAAATGCAGGTTGTCAGGTATTGATGATATGTATCAAGTCTGTGATAAGTTTTTAATTATTGATCTGTACGATCTAACTTACGCTTTAAGCCTCCATTAAATGTGAGCCGAAGATTTTTGTGATCAAAGGCCATAAAAATTCTACCTCAAATTTCACCTCACATATAAAGAGCCGTTAAGAGTGTAATTTTGACATTTTGGAAAGACCACAATAGAAAAATTTACCGTATTTCTAAGGATTCTTAATTCTTCATTCGTCAAGTATAACGCCGGAGAGTAATGGAAACGAGACATAACTGAACTTTTCGCTTCTAACATCCCACACAAAAGGGTTAATAGCAAGCCTTACCTCAGTCCTTTCTGTATTTTTGAGTGGTAAAGCTTTTTATTAAAAAAAATAATAAAATGAAGGAGTGAGCACTTTTTCGCATAAGCAGTACAGGCCAACAGCTTACTGAAGTATAATTTAGCATAATAAATTTAAGATAAGTTAATTTAAAAGAAAAAAAACAAAAAAACAATGCCAGCAAAAGCATTAGTGATACTTATGGTAATCAAATGGTAGTCAAATGCATAAGTACGATAACTTATTTTTTCATTCATAAGAAACCACACGCTGTGACAATTAACAATAATTATATTGTAATCACAAGCAGTAATGTAGAGATTACCCATAGGAAAGACTCCGATTATAGACGCTACTTGGGTATGACTTTTGATGATGATTCTAAATTGCATTTTGTCAATTTATGGATGACATTTATCTATCATTCACGAAACTTCACCCTGTGACAATTAACAATAATTATGTTGTAATATCAAGCAATAATGTAGTGATTACCTATAATAAAGATAACGATTATAAAGCCTCCTTGGCTATGGCTTTTAGTGAAGATTCTAAATTGAATTCAGCCACTGAAGGTGTACTTCAATTCTTCGTTAAACGTCCAAATGGGACTCTATGTGCGCATAGAGGCCCTGTTAAATGAATAATTATGGTTTACATGTTTGAATTCTTCCTCCTATTCAATATATATTGTATGATTACAAACGTTTCAGTTATTAGACCCCTAGGTAAAGTCACGGTATGTGTAATTACATAATATGTCGTATTTTTAACCATTGAAGATATACAGGTATTCACGCGTAGAAGAGAGTTAGTATTAAAAATGTCCGAGGTTTAAAGCGACTGGTGACTTCATCTCTAGAACATGGAAAGCCATCCGAAATCTGGACTATATTTGGTCCAGGACTGTTTGAACTTGGTATAATTAGACATTGATTATATGAGTGTACTCGAAATGGCAAATCATTCTCAATATATCTCTTTTCAGGTGCTCGTGTATGGAATACTGAAGTGAAAAAATGCAGGTTGTCAGGTATTAATGATATGTATCAAGTCTGTGATAAGTTTTTAATTATTCATTTGTACGAACTAACTTACGCTTTAAACCTCCATTAAATGTGAGCCGAAGATTTTTGTGATCAAAGGCCATAAAAATTCTACCTCAAATTTCACCTCACATTTAAAGAGCCGTTAAGAGTGTAATTTTGACATTTTGGAAAGACCACAATAGAAAAATTTACCGTATTTCTAAGGATTCTTAATTCTTCATTCGTCAAGTATAACGCCGGAGAGTAATGGAAACGAGACATAACTGAACTTTTCGCTTCTAACATCCCACACAAAAGGGTTAATAGCAAGCCTTCCCTCAGTCCTTTCTGTATTTTTGAGTGGTAAAGCTTTTTATTAAAAAAAATAATAAAATGAAGGAGTGAGCACTTTTTCGCATAAGCAGTACAGGCCAACAGCTTACTGAAGTATAATTTAGCATAATAAATTTAAGATAAGTTAATTTAAAAGAAAAAAAACAAAAAAACAATGCCAGCAAAAGCATTAGTGATGCTTATGGTAATCACTTATTTACAAACATTTAAGTGTGCAGTGATAAGTACGTTAAGTTATTTTTTCATTCATAAGAAACCACACGCTGTGACAATTAACAATAATTATATTGTAATCACAAGCAGTAATGTAGAGATTACCCATAGGAAATACTCCGATTATAAACGCTACTTGGGTATGACTTTTGATGATGATTCTAAATTGCATTTTGTCAATGAATGGATGACATTTATCTATCATTCACGAAACTTCACCCTGTGACAATTAACAATAATTATGTTGTAATATCAAGCAATAATGTAGTGATTACCTATAATAAAGATAACGATTATAAAGCCTCCTTGGCTATGGCTTTTAGTGAAGATTCTAAATTGAATTCAGCCACTGAAGGTGTACTTCAATTCTTCGTTAAACGTCCAAATGGGACTCTATGTGCGCATAGAGGCCCTGTTAAATGAATAATTATGGTTTACATGTTTGAATTCTTCCTCCTATTCAATATATATTGTATGATTACAAACGTTTCAGTTATTAGACCCCTAGGTAAAGTCACGGTATGTGTAATTACATAATATGTCGTCTTTTTAACCATTGAAGATATACAGGTATTCACGCATAGAAGAGAGTTAGTATTAAAAATGTCCGAGGTTTAAAGCGACTGGTGACTTCATCTCTAGAACATGGAAAGCCATGGGAAATCTGGACTATATATGGTCCAGGACTGTTTGAACTTGGTATAATTAGACATTGATTATATGAGTGCACTCGAAATGGCAAATCATTCTCAATATATCGCTTTTCAGGTGCTCGTGTATGGAATAGTGAAGTGAAAAAATGCAGGTTGTCAGGTATTGATGATATGTATCAAGTCTGTGATAAGTTTTTAATTATTGAATTGTACGAACTAACTTACGCTTTAAACCTCCATTAAATGTGAGCCGAAGATTTTTGTGATCAAAGGCCATAAAAATTCTACCTCAAATTTCACCTCACATAAAGTGTGTAATTTTTCCATTCTGGAACGACCCCAATAGAAAAATTTACCGTATTTCTAAGGACTCTTAATTCTTCATTCTTCAATTTTAACGTCGGAGAGTAATGGAAACGAGACATAACTGAACTTTTCGGTTCTAACTTCCCACACAAAAGGGTTAATAGCAAGCCTTCCCTCAGTCCTTTCTGTATTTTTGAGTGGTAAAGCTTTTTATTAAAAAAAATAATAAAATGAAGGAGTGAGCACTTTTTCGCATAAGCAGTACAGGCCAACAGCTAACTGAAGTATAATTTAACATAATAAATTTAAGATAAGTTAATTTAAAAGAAAAAAAACAAAAAAACAATGCCAGCAAAAGCATTAGTGATACTTATGGTAATCAAATGGTAGTCAAATGCATAAGTACGATAACTTATTTTTTCATTCATAAGAAACCACACGCTGTGACAATTAACAATAATTATATTGTAATCACAAGCAGTAATGTAGAGATTACCCATAGGAAAGACTCCGATTATAGACGCTACTTGGGTATGACTTTTGATGATGATTCTAAATTGCATTTTGTCAATGAATGGATGACATTTATCTATCATTCACGAAACTTCACCCTGTGACAATTAACAATAATTATGTTGTAATATCAAGCAATAATGTAGTGATTACCTATAATAAAGATAACGATTATAAAGCCTCCTTGGCTATGGCTTTTAGTGAAGATTCTAAATTGAATTCAGCCACTGAAGGTGTACATCAATTCTTCGTTAAACGTCCAAATGGGACTCTATGTGCGCATAGAGGCCCTGTTAAATGAATAATTATGGTTTACATGTTTGAATTCTTCCTCCTATTCAATATATATTGTATGATTACAAACGTTTCAGTTATTAGACCCCTAGGTAAAGTCACGGTATGTGTAATTACATAATATGTCGTCTTTTTAACCATTGAAGATATACAGGTATTCACGCGTAAAAGAGAGTTATTATTTAAATTAAATGTCCGAGGTTTAATGCGGCTGATGACTTCATCTCTAGAACATGGAAAGCCATGGGAAATCTGGACTATATATGGTCCAGGACTGTTTGAACTTGGTATAATTAGACATTGATTATATGAGTGCACTCGAAATGGCAAATCATTCTCAATATATCTCTTTTCAGGTGCTCGTGTATGGAATAGTGAAGTGAAAAAATGCAGGTTGTCAGGTATTGATGATATGTGTCAAGTCTGTGATAAGTTTTTAATTATTGAATTGTACGAACTAACTTACGCTTTAAACCTCCATTAAATGTGAGCCGAAGATTTTTGTGATCAAAGGCCATAAAAATTCTACCTCAAATTTCACCTCACATTTAAAGAGCCGTTAAGAGTGTAATTTTTCCATTCTGGAACGACCCCAATTGAAAAATTTACCGTATTTCTAAGGACTCTTAATTCTTCATTCTTCAATTTTAACGTCGGAGAGTAATGGAAACGAGACATAACTGAACTTTTCGGTTCTAACTTCCCACACAAAAGGGTTAATAGCAAGCCTTCCCTCAGTCCTTTCTGTATTTTTGAGTGGTAAAGCTTTTTATTAAAAAAAATAATAAAATGAAGGAGAGAGCACTTTTTCGCATAAGCAGTACAGGCCAACAGCTTACTGAAGTATAATTTAACATAATAAATTTAAGATAAGTTAATTTAAACGAAAAAAACAAAAACACAATGCCAGCAAAAGCATTAGTGATACTTATGGTAATCAAATGGTAGTCAAATGCATAAGTACGATAACTTATTTTTTCATTCATAAGAAACCACACGCTGTGACAATTAACAATAATTATATTGTAATCACAAGCAGTAATGTAGAGATTACCCATAGGAAAGACTCCGATTATAGACGCTACTTGGGTATGACTTTTGATGATGATTCTAAATTGCATTTTGTCAATGAATGGATGACATTTATCTATCATTCACGAAACTTCACCCTGTGACAATTAACAATAATTATGTTGTAATATCAAGCAATAATGTAGTGATTACCTATAATAAAGATAACGATTATAAAGCCTCCTTGGCTATGGCTTTTAGTGAAGATTCTAAATTGAATTCAGCCACTGAAGGTGTACTTCAATTCTTCGTTAAACGTCCAAATGGGACTCTATGTGCGCATAGAGGCCCTGTTAAATGAATAATTATGGTTTACATGTTTGAATTCTTCCTCCTATTCAATATATATTGTATGATTACAAACGTTTCAGTTATTAGACCCCTAGGTAAAGTCACGGTATGTGTAATTACATAATATGTCGTCTTTTTAACCATTGAAGATATACAGGTATTCACGCATAGAAGAGAGTTAGTATTAAAAATGTCCGAGGTTTAAAGCGACTGGTGACTTCATCTCTAGAACATGGAAAGCCATGGGAAATCTGGACTATATTTGGTCCAGGACTGTTTGAACTTGGTATAATTAGACATTGATTATATGAGTGTACTCGAAATGGCAAATCATTCTCAATATATCTCTTTTCAGGTGCTCGTGTATGGAATAGTGAAGTGAAAAATGCATGTTGTCAGGTATTGATGATATGTATCAAGTCTGTGATAAGTTTTTAATTATTGATTTGTACGAACTAACTTACGCTTTAAACCTCCATTAAATGTGAGCCGAAGATTTTTGTGATCAAAGGCCATAAAAATTCTACCTGGAATTTCATCTCACATTTAAAGTGTGTAATTTTTCCATTCTGGAACGACCCCAATAGAAAAATTTACCGTATTTCTAAGGACTCTTAATTCTTCATTCTTCAATTTTAACGTCGGAGAGTAATGGAAACGAGACATAACTGAACTTTTCGGTTCTAACTTCCCACAGAAAAGGGTAAATAGCAAGCCTTCCCTAAGCCCTTTCTGCATTTTTGAGTGGTAATGCTTTTTATTAAAAAAAATAATAGCGATACTTATGGCAATCACTCATTTATAAACATTTAAGTGTGCAGTGATAAGTACGTTAAGACTCCAAGCAGCCATATTCAGCTGTTTACGTAAATTATGCCCTTGCCAGTCACGTCAAGAAGGAGTGCTCAGGGTAGTGATTCGACAAATTTACCCTTCAACTCCAACAGAAGCCATGAATGTAGAACTGACGGCTGTTGCCAAAACCTGCTCCGGATCAAAAATCGAGTTTCTCGAAGTTCCCCACCTGTCCAATTCTTCAAGAACTGTCAGTTCTGCTCTTTAAGTTGGCACTAAAAACGATTATTCCGGAATAAAATTATGATAATTTCCTGATAGTTAAAACTCAGAAAATCTTGTAAAAGAACTGATTGGAGCCATATTGATGGGTCTGCCTGCTATTGAGATTTTTTGATATTGTTTCAAACAGAATTATGAGTTATGAATGACGTTAGTATACTTGTTCTGCTAACTATTACGGCTTGTATGGCAGCCAAAAATATCTTGGATAAATTTGAACTTTAATATTTCGACTTTAATAAAAATATATTATATCATTCGGCACGGTTGCCAAACTTTATCATTAACGAAAGCCCAAGAGAGTAAGATTCAGGTGTGGCAGAATAGCATTGAAAGAAGTATTATGAATGGGAAGAGAAAGGACAGGGTAAGAAGTGTGAAGCTTAAGACAGAAATAGGCCTTAAAGACACTCTCATGCTAATAAGGAAAATAAAATGGAAATAGGCTGGACATCTCCTACGGTGTAAAATCAATAGGTGGTCGAAAATAGTCACGGAATGGACGCCATACAACCAAAAGAGGAAAAGAGACCGACAAATGAAGAGATGGAGCGATACGTTATATAGTATAGTCCGTCATGGGACCCGTCTAGTGGAGAGCTGCTAGGGACAGGGATGTTTGGAAAACGAAGTGGGCGGAACTCTCAAACCCCGCTTCCCAGAAGGACTAGTCATCCAGGGAAGTACTGACTATTACTCCCTAAAGGAAAGGCCTGTGCAAGAAAAATAAATAAATAATTAATCAACTAATCAAAAAAAAAAGTTATATAAATTGTATATTGTAAAAATTATTTTGTATATACAAACTTGATATTGCACAAATAAAGGCTATTTTCATTCATTCATTTCATATCATTCGGCGAATTTATCAAAAAATATCTCCATATAAAAAGTATGCCCACTGGTGGATCTTACTATATAGTGCAGGCCTAAAGGAAAGATTTCAAGTCTGACGAATACCTCTTGATTTTTATTGATATTTTTATTTATATACATTGTCCATGACAATTTTGAATTTCTGAGAGAGGGCTTTAGCCTTTATGGATAATCTAACTACATTAAATGAATCAGACGTTTGAATTCGAATCCCTGATTTCTCACCTACAACTAGACTGAGATGTTCGGAGTGCCAATCGGCTACGGCAATTTGTGTTGTAGAAATAAACATCTAGGGGTCGGGTCTTTAATGCTATAATTTACAATAATAAAAACAAACTAAACAAAAAAATTATTAAACGTTATTTACAGTATTCGTAACTTATATTGGCCCAATTATAAATCTCACAGCAACGTTTGATGTTTTTTGGCTACATCATGAATATTATTAATGTTTATTTGTAAGGCACTAATGGTAGAGAGCAGATCTTATTATAAAATTATAAACATAGAAAAATACTCTCAACACGTTTCCATATTGTTACGTTTTATAACGTTTAGGAACAAATATTTTCCCATTTAAATATCTTAGCATTTAAGAGATATGTCATGGCTTTTTATCGCTTAACAAATCAGAGGCACTAAAATTCATTTACAGAATTAAATGGTACCTGTTAATCATCAATTTTAATATGTATCAGATTGAGGCAAAAATAAAAATTCATATAAAACACTTTTGGAATATGGTCAAGTAATAAATATTCGATTAATATCAATCAAGTGAAACATTTGAATATGTTGACACCTTCATCTAGAGTAGATACATACAGATGTGGAAGATATATTACAGGAATGTAATACCATGTAACCCATACAATTTTACAACAAAATTTTTCTCCCCCGTGTGGGTGCGGATGTGCACATTGGCGGAGTACTTTTCCTTGAACCCTTTGCTGCAGATATTGCAGTAATGGAAGGACCTCTCATTCCGCACGCCCGTCGACGAAACCTAACTGGAATCCGACAACTTGGACCTCTTTGTGTACTTCTTACTAGGTTTCTGGAGGATGAGAGGAGTGAGAATTTGTGACCCAAAGGGCAAGTATGTTCTGTCTAGGATATACTGCTTCACGGATTCGGCCACTTCGGTCTCAAACCGCTTCAACTTTCAATGTGTAATCCTCATGATAGGAGACGTCCAGATGAGACGAGAACATCTCTTCCGTGCTATGTGCACTGCTTGGATTATCTGAATTTATCATCGTCGGGCTGTCGTATAATATCGGACTCTCAAGCATCATCGTTGCTTTCTCCTCTATTTTCCACTTTGATACCATTGTAACGCGATAACGTCTTTCCTTGTAGCGCTTTCCTAAGAAGGGAATCCACTTCGCTATTCTTTTCTTGCTTCCATTCGTTGTTGTTGTTAAAAGTGGTAGAATTATTAAGTATCTCGACTACCCTTGTAATTTCTTCTTTCCTTTCTGTGAAAGCGGTATCTTCAAATGTGTTCTCTTCTGAATGAAAGTTGTTGGGAAAGGTGGGTGGTATGGCGCTGAGTATAGAATTAATGTAGAGGTTCTTGTCCTCTTTCTCCACGTGCTTAAACCAGGAGCCATGTACAATCCATATTACGTTTCCAAAAAACCACTACATAATAACCTTCAAATCCCTTATGTCCTTGGCCTTATGCCAACCAAATTTTCAAATTTACATCTGAATCTATCCACTCGTTCAAATCTTCTGGTTCAATGCTTGTCCATATCTACACATTCCTACAATCCACCACGAAGGTTGAAACGACAGTGGCCACGAGATCAATTGTAAAATAAATTCGATATTTGGAGTTTTGGAGTTTCGATATCTGGCTATGGCCAGATCCTCCATTTATGTTCAGAGTGTTTGTGGGTTTAGCGCTATTACTCAGTCTCCACTGGCTCAGTACCAGTGACGCGGCGAGAGAGATGCGCTGGGATCTCAAAGATCTCAGCATTACCCCTAACGCGTGGAGAATAGAGCGGGTTCGGGAATCTTGAGACCGAGTGTTTTAATATTGTATATATGTATGGAAGTGATTCCAATCTTTATTTTATTATTGTATCTTAGTTCGACTTAAACTATTTTACTTTTATTTATTTTATTTTTTTTAAATTTGTTTCGATAGTGTTTATTTTTTTGGTATAGGTGTGTGCAAACATCACTATTACTTAATGCCCAAGATTGAGGCAGAATGCCATATTTATCAACAAATAACTAATTTGAAAAAAAAAATAAATGAAGGAAAATTCACGTGCAGAGGTACGAATGCAAAGTAATATATGGGTTTCTTTCCCTTTTCCATTTGTCTTGAACATTATGTTACTTTTAGTGGTAGCGTTTCGGTCTTGATAAATGATTTTTATCTGGAGTCCCTTCCCTTCCATATATAGAAATATGAAATGAGGTTTTCTCGTCCATCTTCAGGGAGTGGGAATGGATTTAGCACAGATAGAAGAGGGGATGGAGGAAATAGAATTCCATCTTACATCTATCATTTGCTGGTTTGTGGAATCGATTGAAGAGGCAGCAGCGTCTCCTGTTAGGACTTCGGTCTCAACATTTATTGGAGCGATAAATTAGGGGCCCTTAACAAACGACAAATCCTTGCAATATATCATAGCCATAAGTTCAATTAATAATTACATAGAAACATTTTAACTGCGAGAAACCATAGTAGTTATAAGTTGAAGCATAACTTCTTACAGGTTAACGGAGTTAACTATTTAAATTCGTTCGATTACATGTCGTTCAATTGTTTTATTCTTAAGGGACCTAGACCCATAATAAAGTTCTTTTTCTATTCTATTCTATTCTAAAAACTTTACGTAAGATGTAAATAACACAATGTAAATAACGCCGTAAGTAAAATTCTTTTAAAGCTATTAGAATTCGTCCCTCGGGGTTACCATTTATTACCTTAGTGGGATAGTATCATCTCAATACATTTATCTAATCAGAACAACATACTCAACCCAATTTTAATTTCATAAAAATAAGTCGAACGTCCACAGATTTTTACTTGTTTTATATTTTATTTTTTAACGGCCCAGACGCAACCTCTCGATCTGTTTGTTAACCTACCATATATAATTGGCTACCTGTTTTATTTGTAATATTTTTTTTTAAGAATTCTTTTTTCAATTATTTTGTTTTTATAATACGATTTAAATTTGTTTTTTCCCTGTTTGTACACTTTCTTTATTCAGAATAAAGTTTGTTTTATTTATAGAAAGTATAGTTTATTTATAATATATATATATATATATATATATATATATATATATATATATATATATATATATATGCATACAAATAATTGTTTTGGGGGAGGAAGTGATAGTATAATTAGTTATATTATTTATGCTAATTATATAATTAGTAGACTTTCTTTGGGAATAAGTAAAAATATAAACATATCTATACATACTTCAACCTCAATATTCGAAATATCAATTTTATCAATAGAAAAACAGCGGAATTATTTAACTCCAGAATTTATTTTACGGCTGTAGCCAAGAGAACGAAAATAAATAGAGATTTGTAAGGTCGACTCGCATGCATTGCCCCATCCTGTCACGTTAAAGAAACACACCGCTAACAACAGGGGCAGAATGCGGGGAGGGTGGGAGTGGAGTTAGGAATTTATGACACACGTCTGTTGGATGAATACAGCCCGTGTGATGATAATTCATTGTGATGATTCAGAATGGGAATGGGAAAACATCAGGAGTTTATTCAATAAGAGCGTAATTCACAGAAGTCTCTCTCTCTCTCTCTAAACCAAAGACATGAATTATCAATGCTAATCATTTTAAAATTATCTAAAAAAAAATTAAATAAACTAAAAGTATACAAAAGTATTAGTTCAGAACCATAAGGAATACTGAATAAGACAAAAAAACTTCCTTGGCGGAATTATTGGCCGTCAAAATAGAATCTATCGTATGATCATTACATGAGCAAATCAAGACCAGCCTTAAGCAATTTTGGCTTTCTGGTTTATGGATAAACTATATAATATTTGGTTTACCCTAAGACCAGATTTTTAAATTAATTAGTCGTGTCACGGTATCTTTCATCGAATATCAGACTTTTTCGTAAGAGTAGAATCTGATGAGTAAAAAATATTTAAATCAAACTTTAAAGTATAGTTCGGACTTATAAAAATATAATTTCATATACAAAATAAATTATGAAGATTGGGATAAAATATTATATATATTTGTGGAACAACAGAAAAATTAAAAACAACAATATCTACTAAATATTTTAAATAAGGGTGGTAAGGATATATTGAATTTTAGTTAAATTTTAAATCTCCTTTATCAATAAATGCGTGAAAGTAACGTAAAATAAAGTAGTAGGCATATATGTACAATAATTGATAATATTATAATAAATGTCTGTTTTTTCTAAACTTTACAAACCAATCATGTTACTAAATTTTAGTTTATAAAAATAGAATGTGTTTTTAGAATAATTTTAATTTTATATATTGCAACTGTATAAAAAAAAAAAAAATAATTTAGCAGATAATGATGATAATTTATAAAATTATGTATTGGTTAGTTATAGAGATTAAGCTTGATAATGGACCGATATAAGACAGATTTGCCAGATTTTGTTAGATTCTAATTTATACGATAATATGGATAATTTTATGTATTTTAATCATGATGGATAATTATAATGACATTTATTTAATTTATTTTTATAGAAAATTTAATTGTTAAAATTAAGTTTATGACATAAATTATTAAACTTTTTGTTAATCAAGAACTTTAAATTATGAAGATCAGATGAAAAAAATTAAAATCCATAAGAGCGGCAAAATCACCCAGAAAAAGCAATGAGAAAAAAGAAGGTAGGATTCGGGTGGAATCGGCTATCTTCGCCTTGGGAATCTCCTTTCCCTAGACTCTAGTCACCATAGCATCTTTGGCTTGTTTTCGGTTTTGGCTTGTGTGTTTGGCTCATATTCCCAAAATGAACATGAATATCTGTGATGGTTGCCTAATAACGCTCACGAATATGGAAGAAATATGCCGTAGCCAACTGGATTATATAAATTTCTTTCGGAGACATGGAGTTCTTAAAACATCTTTGAACTGTCCTAAATGTAGATCCCTCAGTAGGCAAAATGGCCAATTGTTGCCTAATATCGTAAATAAAGCATATACAGTTTGAAGGTTGATTTACTTCATCCTAGAATTTTGACATTTTGGGTTGGTGTTATTTCTTAGTTTTCACCCATTTCTTGGGGGTAATATGAGTGAATCAGTAATGGGAATCATAAACCTTCCTGGACATATTAAACGCATATTTAAACCCGGCCTCTTTACGAACATTTAGACGGGGAAAAAAGGACACCATTCAGTCAAGTACAAGAAAATATGCAGAATGCAATAAGTAAATAATATTAACATAAATTATCGTTAGCAACAAAACACTAAGTGAAGTGCATTACAACATTAGAAGAAAAAAAATACTTATTGGGATCAAAAGGTTTAACACCAGTTAGTAACCGTTGTGTAATTGCTGAAGGTTTGGATCCCTCCGGGTAGTAGTATTCCTAATAATGATAATTTTGGCTTATGAAAAAAGTCTTTACTTGCCATTCCTTTCTTAAAACTATCGCTACACCGGCGCTTCTTGCCCGCGCAAAACCCTTGCTACAATCTCACACTACTTCTTGTCCTGCTCTATTACAGTGTACAGTTATCGCTCTCTGTATTCTTTATAATTCATGTTTCAATGTTATTTTCTATTACAAGTATTGTGTATTTTCTCATATTCATCCTTTCGTCACATTTTAATTCGTTCAACTGAGTTACATGATCGTGCAGCCCTCTTATCAAGGCATAAACCTTAATAGCAATCTGATTCGGCTAAGTACACTCCTAAACATTCTTTATCTAATTTATCCTTAATTATCCATCTCTGAACTTTGCACACGTTTTTCAACCCCATCTTTAATCATTATTATTTTGTAATAACTGATTGTTTATTATCATATTTTGTAATTTTTATATTTTGTCGTTTTGTATATTAAAATGTATGCAATTTGTTGTCTTATTATAGTACACAATAACTTGTTTCCCCCGAACTACACACATGGTCCTCCACTTGTCAATTGTAAAATTGTAATTATTTTAATTCAATTGCACCTATGGTTATATATCCCCGTAACAGTAACTGTTAGTAAATATATATATATATATATATATATATATATATATATATATATATATATATATATATATATATAATATTAATTGGTTCTTTGATTCCTTAATCCATATTGATTAAAATTATTAAATAAAAATAATAAAAACTTTTTAATAATAAATTTGCATATGAATTAAAGAATTATTAACTTGTAGCCACTGGTTCAAATCCTACGATTTCAAATACATATTAAATACTTAAAATGCTAACTGTTTTAAGAAACGTATGGTAATCTGTAAATTTAGTAGAACTTCTATATGAATCAGGCCGTCCATATCTCACAAGCTATTACACTATTTAACGTCTAAGATTTTACATTATTTGATTAATGAGTAGCCACAATACTATGCGAGCTCCGACTGTTATCTGAACCATAAAGATGCATTTACACTCCCTGCTTGGAAAAAGAAGGAAACTCTCGAGGCGTGTGCGTGAAGGATCAGGTGCGTTGGAAGCCCTTAGGGAACAAGTCCGTTAGGGTTGCTTGTATTCAAAAGGACATAATAGGCCTTAATTCCCAAGTAATTATTCCTCTAAATCTTCCTCCTTGCGTTGGCTGTTCCTCTACTTTTATTCATACCACCATGAGCCCCTGCTAAATCGTTGAACCACTTAAATCAAGAATGGGGCACTTGGAGCGAACCTAATTGTCAAGTGAGAGGATTTCATTTGTATTCCCGAGAATAGTTAGTAGCATATCCTACAAGTACACAAAAGTATTTCCATACGAGGAAAAAAAAAATATATGAGAAACTAATAAGCCTGGATATTTTATTGCGACAACCGAAATAAATTTTATGACAACTCTTTTGATCTTTAACTATTTTAAATCATTAAAACTTAAGCAGCTTGAATCAAGAAACGGTGATTCGTTCTAAGTACTTATCTTGTTTTTATGAATCATTATTTTTTTGGAAGTACATTCTGAGCATAATTATTATAATGTATATAATAA
Source organism: Rhaphigaster nebulosa (assembly GCA_948150685.1). NCBI lineage: Eukaryota > Metazoa > Arthropoda > Insecta > Hemiptera > Pentatomidae > Rhaphigaster > Rhaphigaster nebulosa. The sequence continues at coordinate 110,188,632 of OX411307.1, forward strand.
TATATTTGGCAATATTCTCAGCCATTACAAACATTTTTTTAAAGTGATAGCTTTCCCCAACAAACATCCTTCCAGAAGACTAAATAAGAGCGAAGCCGTCTTGCTACAAGCAAAATTAATGCAATTACGAAAACCTGGGCGATCTTTGCAGAGTAGATGGCAGTCGAACTGTCCGGAATTGCATCCTCAATACAATGCTTGAACCTCTACAACCCACAACCATTTTGGGTATGCATTGGCACTCTAAATAAGATGAATTGGCTGTAAATCCAAAAATAGTATTGCCTATGACATATCCATTTAAACGAGATAGCATCAATGCATCCGATCATTTTGCCCACCTAACATCACTTGGCATTATCAAGTGCCATCATTACTACTACATTACATTACTACTATTATTATTATTATTACTATGTTGCAGAATCGGCAGAGTTCAGAGGAAATAAAGAGCTTCAATGTTATAAACAACGTTTTATCCCTTTTCAACCCTCCCGCCGCACCTCACCAGGGAAAACTGTGGGAACCATGAAAAGACTATTAGTTAGAATAATGTCAAATGAAGTACCTGCAGATACGATTTGAGACTGGCAGGTAACGCAGGTGAAAGGAGCACTAAATTCTCATCCGCTGACTCCTATGTATACAGACCCCAATAACTTCGAGGCTCTCTCGCATGTCCATTTTGTTTGGGTTGCTCATTACCTTTACGACCGGAAACGGATAGACTGTCCTTGCCTTGCAATGTAAAAAATCAACCACCTTACAAATTATATGTCCTCCTTTAGGAGCCAATGGAAGACGGAGTATTTGTCGCTGTTGAAAACGTTGTCCAAGTCGGCGTCTACAGGCCACAATCTGGTTCAGGAAGATATAGTTATTTTGGCGAAATTGGGATTGGCTCAGTTTCAGTGGTCGTTGTGTAGAATTGCTCATGTGTTTCTGGACTCTGGTGGGTGGTGCAACGACTTCTTGTACCCACCACTACCTGAGAGTGTATTAGACCGGTTACTAAAGTTTATAAATTATCCATATACTGAATTTTACTGTGGTATGTTCTGTTATTGCTCTTCTCTGCATCTTTCCACAGTCCCTGTGTCGTTTCGTTTCTTAAACTAAAGGTACTAAACCAAGGAAAAGGTGGTTTAAAAAATATTAAGGCAGTGCTGTTAAGTTATTGAAACAAGAAGAAAAAAAGCCCGTGTATAGAGAAGAATTAAGGAGTGAACTGTTTGAAGTCAATGCTGATATGAATGTAGATGATTTATGGCAAAGCATAAAGGGAAGTATAATCCATGCAGCTGAAAAAGTTTGTGATCGAAAGAGGATCTGTACGGGTACCAAGAGAACCAAATGGTGATACGAAGATGTGGCACATGCGATATAGCCACTTGGAAGAAATATATGAGATCAGAGAGTATCAAGGACTGAGAAGAATATGCCAGTAAAAGAAATTAGTCCAATAGAACTGTCAAAGAAGCAAAAAATAGCTCTTGGTTACAGTTTGGCAAAGAAATGGAGAACCACTACTAGAAAAACATAAGAAAATTTTGAAATGCCGTTAACAAATTACTATTCGTGGAAAGTCAGGCAAGCAAGTATATAGTATTAAAAATAGAGAAGGCAAGCATGTGACTGACGTAAATGAAATCCTAGATATGTGGAGGAAATATTACCATGAGAAGTTCTCAATGAAAGAATCAGAACGGATCACATAATAGATCAAAGATATTGGCCAAGAGAAGGAACTGAAAATCCAGAAGCATGGTTGATACTAGATGGTAGGCATGTTGCTATGTATTGGAGGTAGAAACAGCTATTGAAAGAATAAATCTTTGTAAGACTGCAAGCAAGGAGTTCGAGCCGTAGGCTGAATGATGTGTATAGGGGGTGTATAAAAATGCACACATCAATTCGACCCATTTGGGGCACCAGGCGCACCCCATTTTAATTAATCGCATTCTGCAGGGAGAGGGGGTAGTACCTGTAGTGACTATTTTTCAACCCCCCATACTCGTGGGAACAAGATGAACCCTAAAACTGAAAATACTAATGGGCGGACTACTTTGTTAAATGACCCGAATTCGGATACGGAAACTCTTCTGGATAGCTTAACTGTAATGGTAGAGGCGCAGGGAGAGAGCTCAGTGGGGCCACCTATGGGCCCAGCTGAGGATACATCCATAAGTTCGCTTGCGACACTCCTGGATGACGTCACCAGACTATCAGTTACACCTGGTGGGTATTGCTGCTCAATATCAGTACCGTTGAAAGGAGAGGCAGGAGTAAAAAAAGCACACCGGCTATATGCCTGAAAAAGTCATTGTGGTAGGTAATTCAATAGAGCTACCTGCCATAATGACTTTAACGACCTTATGACTTTGCAGGTATAAAATGCACCCCACCCACGAATAAGGAGCTGAGAAATAGGTAGATATCAAATGAAGAACGGCTAGTCATGGAATATTACCTCTTTGTATTACGGAAGCTGTTGTGCCTCCCGTTCGAAGTATTGACTTTAATTGTCAAACACGTAAGTTTGAACATATACAGTGAGTGGATATCTCTAAAATTACAACCGTAAAACAGAAATCCCTCGTAAACATGTGCTAAAAGTAGAAGAAAAATGTGTAGGCGGTACTCCCTTACAATTGGCAAGACCTTTTTGTTTATTGAATTTCGTTGATGTTATTTAGAACAAAACGGTTTACAGAAACTTTAATTGGCAAACAAATTTATGATGGAATGTCGTGGTAGACTAGGAAATTTTGATAAATAAAATAATTGAAGAAAAAAATAATTTCTTTGATTTTAAATTTTCTTTGAGACCAGATAACAAAAAAAATTTTTTCAAATATTTTTCTTGCTCAATATGCTACGTATTGAAAGTATATTTTCCATTTTATCGAGTAAAAATATGCAACAATAACAACAGACCTAATAGACTGGCGGACGTTGTTAGAGCAGGTCCAGGCTCCATGATGGGCAAGTAGAGCCAACTATAATGATGAAGATGGCAAATGTTAAGCAGTGAAAAAAATAAAGTTGATGGGAGCACTACATATTACAGAGTATACACCGTTAACCACACAACAGATTCAAGGAATGTAAATATTTTTTATGCTAAGATTTAAAAAAAAAAAATTTAAATAGTTGGGCAGAGCACGGCTGGTTGGCATAAGGGGTAGGTTGGCCAACTGCTTTTTATTCTCACTACCAGAAGCTCCGGAATGTCACCTTCTCACTGTGTGACCTCCTACTCTACTATGCAGGTAGTTATTAAAAGGTTGTCAATGTCGTGTGAGCTTCAAAGGAAGAGTGGATTACGAATATTTGTTTTTCAGCTTGGTAATTTTTTTATTTTTCTTCTACAGAATTTGTATGCCAAGCAATTCTTCCATTATTTGCCACATATTATTTTCTTTTCCATTATGATTATTGTAGTGTAAAAACCCTTCTCAATTTTGGCTTTTTTGGACCTTGGCAGCCATTTTTGTTTAGAAATGTGGTTCGGGGCTGGTTGGCCAAATTTTTGTAATGTGGATATTAATCTGATATTACGCTAATATATGATGCGATATTGAGAATATTATTATGGGGATGGAGGGTTGGTTGGTACACCTTGACTTTGAGGTTCTACTGAGATTTCAGTACTTCACATGTAGGCCTGAAAAAAATATAATAACATAGTCTCATTGAAGCTGTATTCAAAGATACCAAGACAATTGCACAAGACAACCATAGTTTGTATGAAAAAACAAAACGAGCTAAGGGATGCCAACCAGTCCCACTCTTCACTAAGGAAATTGTTAACGATAGGAATGATCATTTATTTTAAATTCATCTTAATATACTGTAATATAAGAATAATAAAACCTTTAAACGTTGAGCTTGATAATATGATTACAACATCAAATACTCTAGTCATATACAACTTATTTCTTAATGATTATATTAATTACAATGTAAAAATTTGTGGTGTTATTACATACAGTATAATATATAAAATATTGTATATTTGAACTATTTTTTTTAATCACTATTGAAAACGACTAAGATATTATGGTCTAAATAAATAAATAAATTTAAGAAATAATGCTACAATTATGTTTAAACTTAAATAATTTTCCATACACCTGTAGGTTTCTAAGTTTTAATATCTGTAAAAAAAAAAAAATAAAATTCACAAAACGAAAATTAATAGTTTTCTCAGGGGGAAAATTCCTTCTTAATGGAATACAACTTGTAACAGAGTGTGCACATCGATAACACCAAGGCAAGAAGTTGTGAATAGAATTAAAATAAAGTGATTTTTTAAAAACGAAACGGTTTATTTCTTGGTTTACCTTTCGTACTTTTACTAACTTACTGAAATAAAAGAAGAAAAAATACCGAGCCATTCCAGCATTAAATATAGAACGATTTTCTCAGAAAACTGGCACCAAACATAGATCAATACCGTCTCCATAATAGGCCTTGGTGCTACAGCCCACCGAAACTAAAATCAATAAAATAACAATCAGAGGATATAAATCTTTAAGATTATTTAATATTATAAGGAATATATTAACTTTGTTCGTATTGGTGATAAATTTTAAAAATGTCTATTCGAAAGCTATGATATGTGTAAATTTTAAACGAAATAAAAAAATGCAGTTAACAAATTCATGAAAATGTTTAAAATTTAATAGAACAAAAATATAATTAGCTTAGAATTGAAAAAAAAAATCTCCACTAATATACCAATAGGTTATCCTAATAAAAATAAATAATATATAAATATTGCAGATTTTATTAAAACTTTTCCACCCCATAAAACTTCAACGATTCTGCTAATTTATATGTATCAATACAAATGAAAATAATACAGAAATTAACGAAACGAAAGTATAAACATAAAGTAAAGCATTATAAAATGTTTGTTGATCAGATTTTTTTTATTTATAGTGAGACATGTAGTACTCTCTTTCTGAAATTTCCTTTTATAACGAGTAATGAAGAAGTTACTCCCTCAGGTCCCAGACGATAAAACAAAGACCATAAAATAACCACGTACCTATTCCTTTTTTATAACAGCAATAAAATCTTCACAATCGCATCTGATACCCTATCCTACAGAATTGACGGTTTAAAATACGTTTTTGATTGGCGATGTTCTGCGAGTTCGTTTAGGAGTACAACTAGGTGTTTAAACGTATTCATAAGCAAATATTTATTATTCTAGAATAAGAATTCTAGAGAAGAAAATTCTAGAGTAAAAATTTAGATGAAATAATTTGAGATACAAAGATATATTTATAATTTGTCTCTCTGTTTCCAAATACATTAACCTCATGCAAGGTTGAACAACAAACTAATCTTGTTTTAATTACATCAATTTTCGACTGATATGACATATAACTTGAGGCTGATATAACTCTAGATATACCCATGTTCTACGTAATATAAGAAATCAGTGCATAATTGATATACAGCGTTTCAATTATTTTTCTTTCTTTATTCCGGAAGCGATTATTATTGTAAATGTTTTCTCAGACATCAGAGAGGAAAATCCCCTATAATGATTAATTCTTTTCTTTTTTTGGATCGCATCTCCCTATTTGTTTGTGATGTATCGTTTTTCTGGATTATATTTATAAGGACATACATTTTCATCAAGATATGTCTGCCTTCTTTATCTGCCAAAAGTATTATGTTTGCCCAATAGTTGGTCCAGTATGAATTGATATATGTGGAACTATTGTAGTTGTGCAAAATAGGAGATATTCGGTAGTAGGGCAATGGAACAGGTATAGATACCCACCATCTGCTATCTTTGGGACTTTACCTGAGGAAGCCGGAAGCAAAGGGGGTAAGGCACATGGAGTGAGAACGGGTAGCAATCAGCACGAGCACCTTTGGAAAAGAAAGAGAAATTCTTGAAAGTAGTTTATTATGAAGATTAGTAAGAACAATCTCTGCTGTGGCGATCTAAGCGTGGCACCCCAGTCTTTCTTTTAAATATATAAATAATAATTATTATTCGTTAGATTCCCTAAGATCATTAAATGCTTTGGCTGTGCCATTTAATGATCTTATGACAGCATAGCAGAATTTTCTTATAAAATGGATTCAACATTTTTTTTTTTTGTTTTTTTTATGAATTGGCTACGTAGGTATATGTGAAGTTTACAAATTATAATAAAATTAATAATTCAATAAGATAAAACAATATTGACCCTTGAGTATTATGATTATTATGTATTTACTGCTTCTTGAAGCAGTGCATATGTAGGTGTTAACAAGAGAAGCCCTCCCTCCCCTAAATTATGAGTTCTGTGACTGTTTTAGGGTCAAAAAATACAATTAAAAAAGATTTGAAACTTTTTTTTTTTTTTAAATAACTTCTCATTTCACCTTCTGCATGTGCTGATCTGATTTAGATTGAAGTATTGCCTAGAGATAGTTTCAAGGCATCCCATGATATTGCCCAAGGAACACCACTTGGCCACCCTTCTCATTAGACATCATGATGTGTCTTGTTGCTTGTCCCTGATCAAGCCTACTCCACGTGGTGAACAAGAATGGTGGAAGCCTCAGATTATGCGGTGATTACCGAGCTCTGAATGACCTATCCATTCCTCATCAGTATGGTATTCCGAATCTACGAGATAAATTAAGCGGGAAAAAGTTTTCCAAAATCGACCTGCGCAGGGCCTACACTAACATATCCCGGTTGATAGATATCTATCGCTGATCTCAGTTGTCCAGAAGAAGACAACAGGTAGACAAGTCGTAAACTAAAGATGTTACTTTATTTTTTAGTTGTAAGAATTATATTTTGTTTTGTTTAAATTCTGGTAAACCAAAAAAATAAGGTTTATTACAATTTAAAGTATTTTAAAACAAATAATTTGCAATTTGATATCCTAAAAGATTTAATGTTATTGAAAAGCAATTTGAATAATTTATTATTAAAGAGTTAATGTTTTTGAAATTAAGGTAATTTGCTATATGAAAGTAAGTAATTCATTTGTTAGTGAATAATATATAATTTATAAATAATTAATTAAATAATAATTAGAAATATTTAACAAATATGGCATCCTTAATGATGGATATGAAACAATGTAATAATATTCTACTTTTCTATGGTGAATCAGATAATTTGAAGAATTTTATAAACGTCGTGACACAATTAAAAATTAATTTTGAAATGGGAGTTATTCATATAAAGAATTAAATGAATATAGATTACTAAATGAAGCATTTGCTCGCCTCACCAAAGGAGTAGAATATATTAAAAGGATATCTAATTTTTAAAATATTGATAATTTATTAAACTATATCGAATATATTTTGATAATAAAAAATCAATTAAAAAATTAAATTATCATGAAGAAGATCTAAAAAAATATCGAAGAACTCTGGAATTTAAAGCTAAAACCAATTAACAGTCCCAAGTTGAGACTAGGCCTGCTCCAGCATCGACCGGCAGTTTTCCCGATCAAGTACTGCTGCCTTCCAATTTCAGGTATCAAGCAGAATCCTAGCATCAGTAGCAACAGAATCTTCCCATTTAAGTTTTGGACGACCAACCCTCCTAGTTCCATATACTCGCTCACTTAACACCTTCTTTGGAATTTCTTCAGGGTTCATCCTTATTACGTGACCGGCCCATCGCAATCTGGCTAGTTTACTGTCCTGCACAATATCTACGTCTTTGTAAAGATTCTTTAGCTCGTTATTTGTCCTTCCTCGCCAGGCTTGATTAATGCATACTGGTCCGAATATTCTTCGGAGAATTTTCCTTCAGTAAAATTTCTACTAATTTAAAATTTAAATAATTTAAAATAATAATTTAAAATTTAAAATTTTCTATTAATTTTGCCAATAACGCCAATAAAACTCATTATTTATTTATTTATAAACTAGATATATACAGCGGACAACTGTCAATCGCTCAGCAGCATGATCCAAACATACAGAAGTATCAAAGAACGAACACTTCGAATTACCAACAGTGGTGGAATTTATAAAATGAGGACACATGAAGTTCTTCGATTCATTAAAAACCTCTATAAATCCTCCATTCGTGGTGGCACTTACGCCAGCAATAGCTCCGGTGCGCTGGCAGCAAACTTTAGTATAACTTAGTAGTATAAGATTAGGTCAAGTTCTGATAGATTGAGTATACCCAATGAAAAATAAAAAATAAAGTGTGCCCCAACACTTTCCCTAAACTAAGGAAAATTCCCTGATGTGTTTATGCATTAATATTTGTTGCACAACGGTCCTTGGCCAAGATTCGTCCCCGTTGTCAGCTTTGAAAACTCAATGTTACGTATATATGTATGTATGTATATATATATATATATATATATATATATATATATATATATATATATATATATATATATATATATATATATACACATACACATATATGCATATAGGTTTATTGAGAGCATCGAGATAATTGTTATTCTTTATTTATAATCTATGGAAATTCTATATCTTGATTGGTAATTGTATCAGTGGAATTTCCCCGAATTAAAACTTGTTTATTCGAGTATCACAGCAGCTGTTTCCCCTCGGTGTGGAGAGAAGAAGTAAGAAAAGAAGAAGCGATACGTGCGGCGGTATCGGAGTCCTTCGGCAGAAATAGGACGATTTCAGTTGGAGCTTCAGCAGTTTCCTCTGGGCGAGTGACGAGCTGAGTATGCAGCCACATTATGGTCCTGCGGTAGAATACATTAAATTTTGTGCATGTATTCCTTCTGTTTTCCCTTTTTTTTTCCAATGAAACCCACACACTGAATACCCAACACAGTTGTTTAAAAACATTAACCATCGCCAAGCTGGGACTAACGGTTATAACAAGTTGCCGCTACTAAAGTTTTGCAAATAAAATTATCTTGATATGAAGTTCGCGTGTTTGTGTAGCTATTTGTCCTAGACTCCAGCACATATTTTAGTAACAATAGCGTTTGTACCAGTTAATCCTTTACTACGTATCTTTTTCCCGGAGGTTGGCCGAAGCTGACGACTAGTAAATTACGGTGCTTGCAGATTGTAATAACAAACTGGGGTAGTATAAAAGAAATAGGCAAGCTTTAACATGCCACTTTAGGGAAACATCAAAGAAAATTGTATAAATAGAAAGATTTGACATGAGTGCAGTTTGTAGGTCAAGTCTAAAAGCAGGTCTCGGTGGAGCCAACCTTGGGTCGATAAATTCACTGCTTGCCGAATTAGTAAAGCCCCAGTCAATAAGAAGTTCTTCTAGAATACAAAAATTTCCAAATACTTTCAAGGAATCTAATATGAAGATTTTTTTTATTATTTTAAATCCATTCAATTTTATTTATTTTCTTTATAAACCCTAAAACACTGGAGTGACGGTATTGGAACTACACTCATGAGCTAAAGAAAAATAAATTTTGAAACGTCCACAGAATAAGCAACGATTAGATTTCATAAGCTGACATAACAACCGAAAATGCTTAAATTTGCAATAAATATTCGATATCACGGTCAAAGAACGATTTTATTCGGTATATCGATATCAAATGACGTTGTGATATCGGCCAAAAATAAAATTTTACGAGTCCCTTGGCATTATAAACTATCACCTGCATGATAATTAAATGGACCTATATTCTTTTATATATATAATTGTTAAATTATAAATGGAAGATTCGCCACAAAAAAAGAAGCCTTAACCCTCTAAAATAACGGTAAATAACTCACCAGTCAACGTTTCGCCAATTCAGGCATCATCAGGACAGAAAAAACAAGATCACTTAAATGCAAACAACAGACAGCATATCTCACAACAGTCTAAAAAAGACAGATCAACTAGAGCCAGTCTATTTCTCCAAGACATTTCGACACACATTCTCAGTTGTCTCTAATATTCCAGGAATTATTTGATTTTCATTGAAATATAATACAAGCAGCTACACTCAAGGACAGTAAGTATAAACATTGGCGCAGCCAGGTTGGGGCAGGGAGGAGGTCCCTGACCCCCCTTGGCTCATATCCTGGTCCACATAAAAAAATTAAAATGCCCAAGTCAAAAAGTTACATTTCAAAATTGGCGCACGTGCTTATGAAACAGCACATCCCATTAGTCAACAACTGCTACTGAAGTAAATTTATTCGTTACCAACGAGTAAGTCTCTGCGATTCTTCTAAGCAGATGAGTATTTCGTCCTGCATCGGTACGCGAAAGGCCGGCGAATTTGTCTTTTTTAGTGCAGTTGTCTTGCTCTTACAACCAACTCTTCCGAATCGAAACCATTCCATCTGTTTTTAATTCTGAACAATTGCCAAATGTCAGACCAATTTGCGGTTCATCATATTTACGGTATTACTTATATACAGGATCAAACCTATTGTAATAATGATGTGGGGCACTGGCCTGAACGTTAATTTAGTATGACTTCATCTCAATGAATTGATATTTTAAAAAACTCTTGACTAAGGATGCTGTGCTACTGAAACGGAAATTCAAATACAGCTGCTTGGACGAGGTTAGCGTATCCGAAAAAAAAATTAAAGGGAGCTTAGGGCACTAATTGTTGTCGTTTCCACCAACTAATGTGCAAGGTATTTTAGGTTCGTTCATATTTGCTCGTTATTAGGACGAATACGCAAAAACTCGCAAGTCATCTCAATGGCACATATCTGCGGTCTAAGAAGCAAAATGTTTTCTTGAAAATACGCCGATCTATGTACAGCTAATATCTGCACACACAAAAAAAAAATAGAAGACAACAAGAAAATTTTATTTTGTTTACATAGTAATCACAAAAAATGGTATCTAAACTTTTAATTTGTAAAGATTGGGAAGGACTCCTCTCTGGCAAATCATATTAAAACTTAATAAGTACATAGCTTATGATTTTTCATAAGGCCAGCTAACATTAATAATAGACACAATCTTGCTAATATTTAATTTTTTTTTTTTGCACATCGTATATTTTTTTCATGCTTGTCATTTCTGTTTATTACAATGTTTTTACTGATACTGGTACTACCTCTGTTGTTTTCAATATTATCTTGCTGTTTTTTTTCTTTTAGCCCAGATGATGGCCTAAAACTTAGGACGAAACGTTGGCAGAGAATAGATAATTTATACTAATTAGTGTATTTGTCATTGATCGCACGCCCTGGCCAACTTCTTCCTTAATCACATCTACGGTCAACAAAACTTACTCCAAAATTAATATTTTTCCTCTTAATGTTCCATGAAATGTTAAATTTAGTAATAATGATGGGTAGAGTCATAGGATTAATAAATAAAAGAATTACAGATTGAAATTACGGGTTGAAGAAATAGAAACAAACAGCTGATATTTCTAAATCGTTTCCGTTGTATTCCGGTGTTGTAGAATCGTTTGAATTGATATCAAAATATAGCTAGCATTAAAAAAAAAATGTATGACAACGAATACTAAAAGCTTATTTGATATTTTTAATTATCTTGATTTGTTAATATAAAATTAATCTAATTACTTGATGACGTAATATTTTCTCCTCCACGGTTCTATAAATTACTGAAATGATGCAGTTACCCTTCAACAAGATTGGTTTTTGATTGGAGTTTAGAAGCCGCAGCCCCAACGACCTCCAATGAGGTCATTACATAACTTATTCGTTTAGGAAGGGTTTGAGGTGATTCAATGCGTCATCCGGATCAGACCCTTTTTTGCGTATCGTTCTAGTGCTTTGATAATTTACAACTGTGCTTTGAGGTCTTAATTTTCAATTAAAATGGACTGATGAATTAAAGGAAAAAAGTATAATTAACTTTTTTTAAATAATCTCTTAATAACGCCTGTCTTCTCTACTAAATATTTTACCATCCACTGCTATAATGTTATATATAGTCAATATTTATTCCAAAGGGAGTCCATTTCCCAATAGCAATAATCCGGGGATCGATTGAACTACAATTGTATTTCAAGCGATACGAACATTTTTCAAAAAAGCCTTCCAAGGTATTATTAATCCTCGATAAGCATGCATGCAGGATCGCAGCGGCTGAAATGAGAATTCTCCGACGAATAGTTGGTACGAACGAGAGAGATTGTATATCGATTGAGGATTCGTGAGGAATTGGGGGGTGAGATAAGTGTGACAAACCGGAAGAGCGACAGCTAGAATGGTATGGACAAGACGTCCTGCTGGCAGATCCAGGCATATGTACTCTGACTACGTTGGAAAACTGGCGGCAACAAGAGGATGAGAAGACTTGCAGTGGACAAAGACCAATGAGCTTCCTAGACTGAGACTGCTACTACACGCTTATCGGCACACAGGAGTTGGAGTAAGAAGTAATTATTTAATTTCTGGTTGATGTATCGTAAAAAACGAGGATATTTTCAAAAACTGCATTAAATTTCCTATAAGGAACACCCCCCTTTAAAATTGTATTTATTCACACAAGCGTTATACAGTAATTAATAGCAGTTAAAAATTTAAAAATTAGTATTTTCTGATTGTGTTTCTAGCACAGCCAATTTTAGGCGCAGAGGTTTGCCTCTGGGTCAAAAGTTGCATCAATTCATAAGCTTTAAAATGATACCCCATTCACCCAGAAAAATAAAGGTTTTGTGTAAAAAACTTTAATATTCAATTCCAAAACCATAATTACGCTAAATTTATCCGCGGCGTAGAACAAAGAGTGAACACACTTGAGGACATAATACAAAGAAGGAGGAGATTTTTTTTGCTTTTCTTTTTTTTCTTTTTCTTTTAACAATAAAATGAGTGGAAAACCTATTTAGTCACCCACATATTGAAATTTCCATACTTACATAGGTAAATTAGAATTATTTTATTTATTTATTTATTTTTTCATTACGATATTAACCTTGAAGAGGCTCACAGCAAGATGAGCAAAATCTAGGTTTACAATAACGTGGCATGATCCAACCCAAAAGAACTTTTATTGAATCATAATAATAATAATAATGTTTCTAATACTTTCATGTCTAAAGATAGATCAAAGGTAAGCTCATCCCTTTAGTCAACCAATCCTGTCCGTGCTTGTCTAGCTCGAGACTCGCTCCCAGTATTAAATGGTCATTCATTATCACTTTACTAGTGGTCAGATGCACTTGCTTCCAGCAACATGCCTAATTTTTTCACAACTGAAGAATACGCTGATATTGTCGTTGTATATGGCTTTGCCGATGGAAATGCCTCGGAAGCTGTCCGTGAATACGGTCGTCGTTTCCCAGACAGACGGTTGCCGGATCGCAGAACGTTTTCTTCTACTTTTCGTACCTTGAGGGAGACCGGATCGCTGCCGAAACAGCCTGTCGGGGCACGGGATGTCCAGGATGCTGAACGTGAGGAAGAGGTGCTGAATTTTTTTGATGAAAACCCCTCTTCTAGTGTTCGTGAAGCAGAAGCACAACTTGGGATCCCCCACAGCTCAGTGCATCGAATTTTAGTCGGTGACGAAAGACCCCTTCCACCTCAGCCCGGTTCAAGAATTGCTGGATAGAGACATGGCGGCCAGGAGACAATTTTGCGAATGGTTTGCAGACCAGTGCCAGGAAGACCGCTGGTTCCCTAGACGTGTTTTGTGGTCTGATGAAGCAATATTTACGCGTGGGGGACTTTTTAATGCCCGCAATACTCATGTCTGGGCGGAGGATAATCCCCATGCTGTTAGGCCATCCTCCTTCCAATACCAGTTCAACATAAATGTATGGATGGGAGTGGTAGATAATCGTCTAATTGGCCCGATAATATTGCCCAGACGAATGAATGCGGAATTATTTAGGGAACTTCTGGAAAACCAGTTGTATCCTCTTTTTAATCAGCCTGAAGATCCCCTGCCTGACATCAATCGCACATGGTTCCAAATGGATGGATGCCCGGCCCACAGTGGGAGAGAAGTGACGGCTTGGTTGGATAACCACTTCCCAAACCGTTGGATTGGTCGATATGGACCTGTTCCATGGCCTGCTCGATCCCCCGATCTTACTCCTCTCGACTTCCACGTATGGGGAACGTTGAAGAGCAAAGTTTACTCCGAGCCTGTAGCATCAAGGGAGGAACTCCTTGCCAGGATTGAAGAGCAGAGCAATATCATGAGGAGAGAAGGGCGAGACATTCTGCGCAAAGCCGTTGATTCGGTTAGATTACTGGCTCATCTGTGTAGACAGCAGGCAGGGGGGCATTTTGAGCATTTACTGGGCCAATAAATTAATTTGAATATTTCAATATTGATTTTTTTTTTTAAGAATAATATTCTTATACATATTATGTATTATTATTAACAGTTTCCCTAGGAGTACTTTTACTTTTCATAAACAATTTTTTTTACTTTTCGTGTTTTGTATTTTTTTATTGTAAATAATATTTTTATTTTTTGTTTCTTTTAAAAGAGTAGTAATTAGAATTAGTATTATTAGGTACCTACATTTCAGACATTTTTATTTTAAAGTTTATAAAGACATTATGTATCTAGATACATATTACTTATAATAATTTGTAAGAACTAAATTTATGATTATGTCTTAAATTTAATATTTTTCATAAAACAATTTTTAAAAAATCTGCTTATTTTTATTATGTTCTAGGAGTGTTCGCTCATAAAAAAAATAATCCTTATTTACCTTTGTAATAATTATTGTGACGCGCCATGAGAAAAGGGAGCTTAGGGTGAACAAATGAAAATCTATTTCTTCCCACTAATTTTTAGAAGAGACGAATCAAATGAGCCCTTCTGTAGCTCCCTAGGGGCAAAAATCGCAGAATTATAACGATTTGAAGTTATTTTAGAAAAAAGCAAACTCCCATTGAAAAACCGTCCGGTCTAAAGCGGAATTTCACAAAACAGCGCTCTTACACAATGCTTGAGAGTGACCAACGTCAAAAATAGTATTTAACATGTAGTTTAGATGTTCAGAAATACATTTACTAGAAAAAAGTTTTTAATAAAAAAGATTTTATTAAGTGAAAAATTTGGGTCTTCATCCTAAGCTCCCTTTTCTCGTGGCGCGTCACAAATATGGAAATTTCAATATGTGAGTGACTAAATAGGTTCTCCAAACATTAGATTGTTATAATAAAATAAAAAAGAAAAGAAAAAGAAAAGCAAAAAAAATCCCCTCCTTCTTTGTATTATGTTCTCAGTGTGTTCACTCTTTGTTCTACGCCGCGGATAAATTTAGCGTAATTATGGTTTTGGAATTGGAAATTAAAGTTTTTTACACAAAACCTTTATTTTTCTGGGTGAATGGGGTATCATTTTAAAGCTTATGAATTGATGCAACTTTTGACCCAGAGGCAAACCTCTGCGCCTAAAATTGGCTGTGCTAGAAACACAATCAGAAAATACTAATTTTTAAATTTTTAACTGCTATTAATTACTGTATACCGCTTGTGTGAATAACTAAAATTTTAAAAGGGGGTGTTCCTTATAGGAAATTTAATGCAGTTTTTGAAAATATCCTCGTTTGTTACGATACATCAACCAGAAATTAAATAATTACAGTTTTTCACTAAAAAATCGTGTATTTTTAAAAATACACAAAAAGTAGGATATCTCTTCGATGGGTTAAGATAGAAATTTCATTTCTGCGCCATTTAACTACAAATGACTTCTAGAATAACCTCCTAAAGTATTGACATCACGAGGTGGGACATCCTGTATACTCCGTATAGATAGATATGTACTGGTGGAAGAACCGAACATCAGGAAAACTACCTTGAAATCGATATTTTCTTGTGCTGCCTATGATCAACCCAACTTGCTTATAATCTCTTCAACCTGCCTTTTAATCTACTCTAAACTTCAGATTTGTAACATACTTAATACAAATCAACTGTGGCTATTGGTCAATTTCTTCTGAATAATGTGGATTCCCTTAAGAATGTTGGACCACCAGAGAACGAATGTTAACCGTCACAGGACGAAATCGATCGAAAATTGAGTTACATGACCATGAAGCTAAGTAGAAACTGGAATAATAGTCACAAAGTTTCTCTATTGAGCCGAAATTGCGGTAACTAAGTTCGATAGGAAACCTAGAGGAACTTAGAATCAGGAGCAGACCAGATGGAGATCCCAACTACCAGCATAACTAACTGAATCCTTAATAAGGAAAATGGGTCGTAGCGCTTTTAGTGCTTAATGTCAGTATTTTACGAATTTCTTCCATTTATACTGCACCCCTTTGAAATTAAGTAGGTTGAAAAATTGATTTCGAGTCAAAATTTGCACAGACATTATCTTTTTTTTTTTAATCTTCCAACTATATTTACTAGTTACAAAGGTATTATTAAAATATAGCAACACAAATCCTTCAAATGACAGGAAATAACTAAGCAGCCGTAATTTCGCCAATTCTGACATTATCAGGACTGAAAAACAATATCTCATAACTTCAGATATAGTAAATCCCACACCAAGAAATCGTCTTAAAATGCCAACGAAACAGAGACAGTCAAAAGTCCTAAAAAAGTTCAACAAATGCCTCTCATTATTTACATTATTAAGAACTAATAATTCGACAGAGGATCTTTGGCCTTCCATTATTTAAAAAATGATTATGGGATGAGGATAACAAATTTTGTTGCTTCGAAAGGACTTGTAGTCGGCAGCACTATGTTCCCTCACAATAGAATCCATGTAGCGACCTGGCACTCCAATGATGGATTCACGTGTAACCAAATCGACCATGTGTTAATAAGCAGCCATCACATCAGTAGTTTGATAGATGTGAGAGTTTTCAGAGGAGCCAACATTGATTCTGATCACCACCTCATGATCGCCAGGTTTAGGGTTAGAATTTCCAATATCAGAAAATCAAAGTGAGCACGATCGCCAAAGATCAACACTGAAAAAGTGAAGGATCTCGAGGTTAGGCAACTCTTTACTAACAGTATGAATGACAGAAGTAAAGATTTGTATCAGGCTGATAGCATGGATCAACAGTGGCAAAAATGTAAAGAAACCATGGAGGAATTGGCAGTTGGTGTGCTTGGACTCCAAAGACCAACTAAGAAAGTGCCGTGGTTTGACGAAGAATGCCTAAGAGTGACCAGCCAGAAGAACCTTGCTTATAGAGCAATGTTACAGCGAAGGCGTATAAGAAGATCAGTGGAGGAATAAAAAACTGCTTCCTTTTGCCGAACAGAATATTGGAAGGTACCAGACAGGCTTCATGAGAGGAAAGTCTACCATAGATCAGATATTCTCCATTAGAAGCATTCTGGAGAGGTGAAGGGAATATAATGTCCACACACACTACCTGTTTATTGATTTCTGAATGGCCTATGATAGTATAAAGAGGAAAAAGAAGAAGCTACCGGTACATCAGTTTCTAGAAATGAGAATACCACCGAAGCTAATACGCCAGCTTAGGGCTACGATGAAGAAGGTGCAATGCACAGTGCGTGTTCAGGGTGACCTGACTGAAAGCTTTGAAACTAACAAAAGGCTGAGACAGGGTGTTTGCCTCGCATGGCTTCTCTTCAATTTGGTCTTCGAAAGTGTAGTGCGGAAATCTGGAATACAAGTTGGGGGAACTATATTCAATAGATCTATGATTTTGGCCTTCGCCGCTGAAATATATATTGTTGCAAGAACCCCTACAGATTTAAAAAAAAATTTTATCAGTCTCCAAATAGCAACGGCTAGATTGGGTTTAGAGGTCAATGAATCGAAATAAAAATATATGCAGGCCCACAACTGGATGTGTACGAACCATCGCATTTTATAGCTGGAGGCCTAACATTTGAATGGGTGAAGGAATTTGTGTATCTGGGTTCACAGGTAAACGCGGATAATAACATAAAAGTAGAAATCCATCGCAGAATTATGCCCTCAAATAAATGTTATTTTGGATTACTGAAGCATTTCAGGAATAGGACTATTTCTCAAAACACGAAGGTATATTTGTATAAGACCCTAGTAAGACCAGTTCTTACTTATGCCTCCGAATGCTGGACATTACCTAGTTCACAGCAAGCCCTTCTCCTACGGTTCGGGAGAAAAATATTGAGGAGAATTAATGGCCCAGTTAGCACCAATGAGATCTGGAGGATAAGGACGAACACTGAGCTAAGTAGACTCTACAAGAGCCCAGATATTTTAAGGGTGATAAAAGTAGGCCGGCTTCGATGGGCAGGTCATATAATTAGAATGATCCAGGATCAGAATCCTGAAATGGTCCTAGAAGAAAGGATTTATGGGACGAGAAGAGTAGGAAGACCTCGGCTCCGATGGATCGATGGAGTGGCGGCGGATGCCAGTTCCATCTTGGGAATCCGCAATTGGAGAGCAGTGGCAACCAATAGAGAAGACTGGTGAGACAAGCTGCAGGAGGCCTTGAATCTACAGGAGTTGTAGCGCCACGTTAATTATTATAAAAATAAATTAATACAAAAAAAAGCACGTATTTAATTATTCACAATCTAATTTATTTCAATCCCATGGCTATATTTTATTTTATTTTTGTGTACAATTAAATAAGAAAGGTAAATACTTTAGCTCATTAATATATATATATATATATATATATATATATATATATATATATATATATATATATATATATATATATATATATATTAATAAAAAAATTAAATAGGTAATTATCTGAGTTATGACCAGTAATATCGACACTGCAAAAGTAGCAATCATCGGAATGAGTACTTGGCTCCCTCCATATCATAGGGACAGCAAATTTAAAGGTTTTTTTTTCTCATTTTTTGACCATTTTCTTAGATCTTCGATACATATATAACATATCTTATGCGGGGCCCAAGATTTACCATGATCACCAAGTTTAGTTCCAAAGTATGATAGATAAACCTTTTTGATAATGTCTGTAATGTTTCTTTGGTGTTTTTTAATCACAAACTCACCATTAATATAACAAAAACAGTCAGCAGAGTTTTTACAACCGCGATTAGACATTGTGCTGACCACATGTACAGGAAACGTGAAAGTGAGGTTAGGTTGACAGTAAACAAAGCATCATCTGTTAACAGAAAAAAGAATCAACCTTTTTTGGCCAGCAAATGTGTTTCAGCAGTGCTACCAACTTCATCCACATCAATAGGCCTAATTTTTCAGTTATTTATTTTAAATATTAAAGCTGTTTAATTCTTTAAAAATCGCTTAATGTAATAAAGTTAACTATAAAATGTGAAGAAATTGTGGGTGATACAGCTTTTTAATATCATATTTAGATTCAGCACCCTAAAATCTATAGGAATAAGGTATTTTCAGTACAAAAGTTTTTTCATCGTTGGGCTGTGTAATTATTTATACTAAAGTGCTTAAATAAAACAGTAAACATGAGGGTTTTTTTTAGCCACATGTAACAAAGATGAGAAAATATAACAACAAATTTATTATAAGAAATTTTGTGTCCATTTTAAAATTCAGTTATTTCATAAAGAGACTCCTTGAGTGACCCTCTAAGGTTTCTTTTCCTTTTCTTTCTGCCATTTTCCCCTCCATTAAATGACCCTTTTCATTAAGCTGAGTAAAAACTTCCTGGAATGCTAAGATCTTATTTTCAAGCCTTCCTGTTTTTATTAGTGCATGTGTGTCATTAATTAATTATTAACCTCTTCACTACGATTTAAAAAAAAATAGAATTATAATGCATATTAGATAAACACATTTATATTATAATAACTGATATGTACTTAAAAAATTCGGCATTCCAATAAACTAGAATTAAAATGGTGCCGATGTGATTCCTTCCTGTGGACATTAATAAGTTAATAGTTATATAGATATTAATTTTATCACCCGGTAAATATATTTCAGATGTTTAAATTGCGGTGGATGACATGGGTATGTAAAACTTTAGGATGGATAAGGAACGAGTCACTAAAAGAATTATCAGTGCTGATCTGACGCGCCGAAGGGTCGACCAACAGCTGCACAGAGGGCTATCAAACACAATCTAGCGGGACAAAAGTAAAAAAATTGATAGAAGATATTTGTATGTAATAAAATTTAATTCTAAAGTGAGGGTAAGGTTCAGGGATATTAGAAATAACCGTATGAACCAAGTGCCAAGTTACCAAACCAAGATAAATAAATTAAGAGTCGATGCCTAATTCCTTCAAGTCCTCTTACTGGTAGCATATCTTTATGATTTTCAACAGCTTATAAATTCCACACATATAGGTACAGATTTTTTCTAAAACATGGATTCAAACCCTAGAAGTAAGCTGTTTTAAAATGTTAGGATTGAATTCAGTTGCGGTAGATTTGTAATTTTTTTAAATTTGTAATATATATATATATATATATATATATATATTTCCTGTTTAAAGGGTTTCAATGAGCCTTTTATTATCAATTTTATTAAGTAACAATGTAATATTATAAATACGAGAAATAGCAGAGATTCATTAAAGAAGTTTTTGTTTTTTCATTCTTTTCCATAAATCTGGGTACTTATTTTGGACAGGACGAGCAGGTCTGATTCTTTTGTTTTTGAATATAATAATAAAAGGCTTAGCGAACCCGAAGGTTCGATGCCGATACCACCAATCGCTCTATACCATCGATTACGGGACCAAACTCTCTGGCTCTAGTTCTAGAACTGCACGATGGCTGAGCATTTTCTCGGACGCCCTTGGAAACTACGAAGAGGAATGCCATCACACAAAATTAATATAGGGCCTAAAATTAAAATTTACTAACTACATGGTAACATTAAGATTCATTATTAAAATTAAAATTATTGTTCTAATAGTTTTTAAATAGTTCTATTAAACAGTAAAATTAATTTTTTTGATCTTTTACTTGTGTTTGTGTGTGTGTGTGTGTGTGTGTATATACAATTTTATTTTTTTATATTTATTTTGGAATAACTGTCATAATAATAATTATAAACTCGACATGTTATCGACATCGACATGTTTAAATAGAAAAATGATTTAAATAAATAATCGCATTAAAAATAATGTCGTTATAAACCTCATATTAGGAACAGAAAATTTGTTATTTTTCGTACATAAATTCTCTTGAAGAGCAAATAAATATTCTTCTTTAACATTTTATCCTCTTCTTTAATTAACCACTTTATTTTATTATTATTTGGCCGTTGAACCCAAATCCGTACGTTCTTAAGATTTTGCTGTTTCATTGTAAATCTTTGGTTTATTCGTTTTGTCTTTGAGTATATATATATATATATATATATATATATATATATATATATATATATATATATATATATATATATATATATATATATATATATATAGTGTTTAGTTACTAAGATTTTGAAGTTTCATTTTTTAATTTTTGTTCATTGTGTTTTAGAGTATGAATCGTTAAGCTTATAAGAAATAAGCAATTTTAGTTTAAATTTAATTATTTTTTTATGTATGCGTCAGTTATTTCAAACATGTACATGTTCAAATACATCTGTAGTATTTATCTAAACAGCAATACCCAATTTAATTTAATCAAATTTCCTTCTAATTAGAACTATCACAGCAAGCAAAAGCAAGTTTAATTGATGCAATCATTTTGGTTGTATGTATATTGAATGTATTGTAAACTTTTGATCTAATAACAAAAATTATTAAGGTAATTAGAAAGGTAAGAAAACAAAAACTGCATTTGAAGCATAGGAGACTGATTGTGAGTTTCATTCGATGGAAACAGTGAGGGAAGGTCGGAACGGCAAAAATGTTGAGTTAACCAGAGTTCGGATATAATGAGAAAACAGTTCAAATCACCATTTTTTCATTTAATTTTAAAGCTCATTCGCTTCCATCACAAAACATACTATTAAACTAAGGCGATTATTATAGCAACGGTACTAAACTAAGCCTTAATAAATATAAAAATCGCAGTTATCTAACTAGTTAATGTTTTCTTAATTCAGGACAGAAAATCAGATTAATGCAGCCTAGAGGTAGTATCATATGCTATAATATACTATCATATATTAGGATATAGAAATAATATATTATCTCGATCCATCAGCCTCATACAGACTGACCGAATAGAGATAGTACATCACTCTTAAACAGTTAAACATATACCCAAGGAAAACAAAAAGTTCATACCTGGCTGTATGGAAAAACTCAATGACAGCCACATTGAAAAAAAAAAAAGTAGAAGAGTTGAAAGAGGTTTAAATGTAAAGAAAAACATTACATTATTCAAAAACGATGACCGTACAACAATTTACAGGATTTCAATAGCATGCAAATTAACTAAATCATCTTCTTCTCCTGGCGCCACAGACCGAAGTGGCCCTCGGCCTGCTTCAACATTTCCTGCCAAAGAGCTCTGTCCTCCAAGAAACGGATGCCCGCCGGTCGCATGTCCTCTTCCACCTTCTCCTTCCATCGTGCTCTTGGTCGGCCCTTTGCTCTAGTGGCGAAGATATTTCCTTTGTATACCTTCTTCACCTATCTCTCTTCACTCATTCGGTTGACATGGCCATACCATTTCAGCCTGCTTATTCGTTGTAAATATCATAAACTTCCATATTCTTTCTGCTTCGCCACATTCCATTCTCAAACACTACACCAAACATTCCTCGAGCACCCTCCTTTCAAACCGGTCAAGCCTGTCACAGGTTATCTTGTTCATTACCCAACATTCACCGCCGTAAATAACAACAGGTCTGATTAGGGTTTTGTACATCCGAATTTTATTTTTGCTAGAGATTAGGTTACTTCTTATTAGGTGCCGAAGAGCACAATATGTTCTATTTCCTGCCAGAATCCTTCTTTTAACCTCTTCTGTTTCATTGGCTTCATTTGTCATTAGTGATCCCAGGTACGGAAATGTCGGCACTAATCGCTTTTTTCTCCGCCTAAATTGTAGAATGGTGGGAATTGCTGCCTCATACTTTCAATGATCATCAGCTTGGTTTTACTGGCATTTATTTTGAGGGCAGCTCTTCGTGCCTCCCTTACCAGGGTATCATATGCCTCTTCGATTACCTGCCTACTTCTTTCCAAAATCACTACGTCATCCGCGTAGGACATTAATTGCAGTGATTTATTGATAATCATGCTGTTACCATCTATTCTTAATTTTTTCTTCACAACCTTATAAAGAACTAGGTTGAACAGCAAAGGGGCCAGAGCATCTCCTTGTCTCAGTCCATTCCTTATTTTCAAGGGTTTTGACAACTCTTCTTTCACTCTTACTTGGCAATCGGTGTGCCTCATTGTCATCTTTGTTAAACCTATTAGTTTAGGAGGGATCTTTGCTTCTTCCATGGCCTCATAAACCATAGATCTATAGGTCGTACGATATGCATCAACAAATCGTATGATATGAATCAACAAATAATCGCCATGTGACCGTATTGTACTCCCCAGATATGATCTATTTCATTTACATTTCTCCCATCAGGCGTTCACCATGTCTGTTTATCGATATTCTTATGCAGGAAAACAGTGCTCATTATTGTAGACATCTTGGTGTTGGGAACTGGATCAGTCTTTCTCCATTATCATTGATAATGTTACGTAAGCTAAGTTAAGTGTTAAGTAAGTTAACTATGCATTCCTATCGTTGGCTTATAAACTTCTTCATTCCAGATTTTAGCGTTAAAATCGCCTGCTATAATCTTAATGTCATATCGGGGATATGAGTCATAAACCCTATCCAGCTTTGCGTAGAATTCTTCCTTTGTGCTGTCATCTTTATCTTCTGATGGCACACGTACGTTAATGATGCTTATATTAAATAGACTCCCACGTAGTCTTATTTTACAGATACGATTGTCTATCGTCTGGAAATACATTAACGCATTATTATATCTTTTTTTCACTAGGAATGCACAGCTGAACTCATGCTGATCTTTAACTCTGGCTGTGAGAGTCGCTTTTCTGGAATAACAGTCGGTTCCAAGCCTGGATAAAAGAGGAGGGTAGTGCGAAGGGGCTAACAATGCCTTCCACGTAATAAAACTTATCGTTATGAAAGCACAACAAAGATGCCTCGGATTATGGACTGATCAACGGCAACGACCGGCAAACGTCAAATGGACACATCTCAAATTTACAAATTAGGTACATGGAATATGAGGACACTCTTTATACCTGGGGCCTTTGATGAACTAAGACTAGAGTGCACAAAACAGAATTTTGATATAGTGGCTCTTCAGGAAGTACGATGTTTAGGAGTGGGCATACTTAAGAAGAAGGGCTACACGTTATACTATAGTTGTAGTAAAGAACTAAATCATACTAAATGAAATGAATAAACCAAGAGAATGGCTTCGGCTAAATTCTCCCTGAATTCAATAATACAAATTATTAATAATAATTATAAAGACAAAAATAATTGTTAATAAAAGCTGCTGTGAGTCTACAATGAGAAAAGACCAAGTGAGAAAGCTCATTAGGTGAAGCACTCATCGGGGTAGGCGTAAGGATGGCCTGCTGCGGTAGATAGAAAAAGATGTTCCATTTATCCCTCGCTGGCAGCAGCTCCTTGTCACATATCAACACAACCCCTACGCCTCTATCTCCTTCCCCTCAAATGAATTAAATTATCCCGGTGGCGGGTAATGGACAACCCTCTCGGTAAAATATATCTGTATAATCAAGTAGTAATAATTCCACCCTCGGTAATTCCGTACGAACCATCTCTACGTGATGTTCCTTCCCGTTCATTTTAAATTTCCTGTGATACAATTTCGATCCCAGGGTCATTACCCGACTGCCATGCATCTGAAATCCTACCTTATCTAAAACGTCACACCCGATCAAAATATCGTATTGGTTAGTCAATTTCTCTAACACATGTACAACCGCACCAGTTTTTACTCCGGTGAGATTTTCCAGATCCCATATGTACCTCCCCCCCAACACTTTACAAGGACCACTCAAAGTGATAACGGAACATCTACATACTTTAAGTGAGAGATCTTTGTCCAGCTCCTTCAACACCCCTCTGCTGACCAAGGTACTAGTGCTCTCCGTATCGATTAACGCCCTAAATCCATCACTGCACCCCTGCACTATGGGCAACCATTCCCACACTCCACAAATGCTATTTATTAACTCTCCTCTGCCTGAGTTGCCCTCGCCTCTGCCCTCGCCTACCTCGGCTGTCCGAGAACGTGGAGAATCACTACAAGCTGCAGCCAGGTTCGCCATTTATCGCCACCAGCTGGTTGGAAATAAAATAGAAACAAGTCAACACATACAAATATAACTTAGAATAAATTAAGAAACTAGCTAGTGCCAAATACCTTAGTGAAAAAAGGAGAACATGGCAACTTTACATAACCCCGCTAAAGAAGGTTCGCATATGTCCAAGTCATACGAGCAGCATCATATCGAACGTTTACAACTTTATGAAAGAATTGGCAAACGAAGAACGTCGTAATAACGTAAATTTAAGCCAAACTGAAATGACAGATGTAAGTACCGAAAAGTGCAAAAGGAAATTAAACGATTTCGATAAAGATGCTGTTAGAAGGACTATTTTTGAATTTAATGACAACGGGGAATTTCTAACCTGTAAGAAATTATTAAATACCTTAAAAGAACAAATCCAATATAGAGGCCCATAAAGCTCTGTTGTCCGGATTCTTAAAAGCGTTGACTTACGTTATAGAAAAGAAAGCTAAGGGAGAAAATTCCTTATGGAGCATAATGACATAGCTGTCTTGAGATTGAAATGTCTTCAAAAAATGAACGAAGTCAAGAAAAATGAGCCTAGTAAGCCCCGAATTTATTTATATAACCCAAAATCTATTTAGACTACTTTATTTATTTAATATTTATTTATATAACCCAAAATCATTCTAAACATTATTGTATTTGGCAATATTCTGACAGGAGAGGTGATTTGAAGGATCCTACAGGTAAAGAAGCAAGACATATACAGTGTTATGCGGGGTTGATGAATGGATTATTAACCTCCTGCAATTCGAAATTCGGAGCTAAAAATGAAGATGGAGAACTCTCAAATGAATGGCACAAGTTTAAAGGAGTAGCTGTTTTTTAAAAACTATTAAAACTGCTAACCCTCAGTGACAATTATGGACAATACTCCTTGAAACAGTTCCATCCATTAATTGAAGGAAATAAGATATTAAGAAGTTTCTACAAAATAGAAATATGCAATTCGAAAGGAACTCAACGAAAGTTGAACAACTCAGGGTTATCGAAACTTTTTAAAAATAAGAAAGCTAATGAGATTGACGAGATAGCACGATAGAACGGGCGTGAAATTATACAGTCACCTCCCTGCTATTATCAATAGAATCCTATAGAACTAAAGAACATCTCCTGCAAAGCGAGGAATAGCTGAAAATAATAAAACTTTCAAAATAGCGATAGTTTTGCTACAAAAGGCCTTGCAGCCTTGTATCTCATCTTATCCATAATAGCTATGATATCATCATGTCCGGATTCACAGAGTTCATGTGATTTGGTAGTGGGTATTTGGAGGATAGAGAGCCCTTCAGTTTTGAATCAGGTTCTTCACCCGATGAAGAAGACTGTGAAGCCTTTTTCAGCAAAACCACAGTTAGAAAAAATCACACGGTATCAGGTTCGTCTCCCGTTTACCTGTCCTCGATTTCCTGACCTAGGTAGTTCTTTCAGTCGTACTTAAGCAAGATACATGGAACTCTTACCACCGCCAAAGAAGGGTTCGGCTTTCACTTATGTCCTCGTCCAGACGTGTAAGGAGTACAGAAATCCAAGTGCCGAATGCCAGATATGATAAATAAATCTATGAGCGCCAAAGGTGAAAAAGGCACAATAATTAACTCTGAGATATGCCAGATGAGGAATCCTGTGGAATGGAGTGGAATAAATAAAATACTTTACTGTTTAGTAAAAAAAAAGTCGGTGCTAAAGTAAAAAGATAAAATTGTTCATTCAAAAGTTTGGCAAACAAAGAACAATAAAAAAAAAGTTGGTGCATAAATAAAGAGAACAAGTAATATTAAAACTTAATCCCATTCAGAAATTTAAATATTTGATGGATTCTAGTTCTAAAAGACTGTCATCTCTCCCTGACTGTAGCAAGGATGGCAGAATCAAATACCAGGAAGCAACAATTTGCCAAATAGAGAGTACTGACGAATCTGAAGTGTTCTATAGAGTATGCGAGTAAATGATGTAATGAATTGTTGATTGAGAATTGTAATTAAAAAATTTCTGATAGAGCTGCAACCCCGAAACGTCAAATGATAATAATAAATAATTGGAAAAAAGGGAGCCAAGATTGCTATAACAGCTACAAAAATTGAATGCTGACTTCCCTGAAAATGGAGAATGTATTTAAATAAATTGTTGAGAATTTAAATCAAATTTCCCGCCATTCTCGGTATTTCCCGTTTTATTAGTTTATTATTAGTTTTATCGAATATTTTAATAGTATATATATTTTTTCTTTTTATGATTATTCTTTTTTCTTTTATTGCTCTAATTATATAGTAACTATTTATGGCCTAAAAAGTGAGCGAACTAATAGAATTTTAACTTAAGTTTTTTAATTTCTGATTATATTGTATAAAAATTGTATTATGTTTGAAAATTATAAA
Source organism: Rhaphigaster nebulosa (assembly GCA_948150685.1). Lineage (NCBI taxonomy): Eukaryota > Metazoa > Arthropoda > Insecta > Hemiptera > Pentatomidae > Rhaphigaster > Rhaphigaster nebulosa. The sequence continues at coordinate 110,216,159 of OX411307.1, forward strand.
GGTTGAGAGAAAAAAGTAAAATATGAAATAAGGAAAAACTTAATAAAGAGGTCAAAATGAATAATCACCCAGGTTTTTTTGCGTGATATAATTTCTATAGTCCTATTTCAGAGACATTGGTTCAAATTTGAACAGTTGGAATATGCTATTATTATAAATTAAATCAAATATAGATATTGTGTGTTGGTTATTATTATTTTATTTTTCTCAAAAACAGTCATAATACAGAGCTAACGCTCTAAGGAGGATCTCCGCTACAAGCTACCAGCGGGGTAATATATTTCCACTAAGGCGAACAATTGAACAGGTGTCTAGAGCTGTGCGTTAACAATGGCTTTATAAATGAATCCCTTTCGTCTGGAGGCAGGCTACCTCCTCCGATCCTCCAGCAACCTCCTGGAACCATCCAAAATCACAAGTTCTCCTCATTTTAAAAGCCGGTTTGCTATGATTTCCCACAAACTCCGAGTTTCCTGTTCGACTGGCTTAAAACAAGAAAATGAAACCGCAAAAACTAGATAACCCTCAATTCATTCCCTTCTGAAAGCAATTTAACAAACGTATTGTTGACACAGCAACAAGCACTACAAGGAGTATAATACGATTTTTTTTTTTACTAATAATATAGAACAAAACTTTAAAACCCTATGTATATATAAATGTAAAAGAAATTCAGCATTTTTTATTATATAATGTTGGATTTAACTCTTGAAGGTAACCATTACTTAACTGATAAAAATAATTCATATTTTATGAGTCATTATTTAGTTGCGCGGTCTACTGGTAAATTTAAATCACAAGCGCTGTGAAGAAAAATTTATATGCGCCATATGCAATATTGGTGAGGTAGAACTCTGCTTCACCATGTTGTAGTTTTACAGGACTATAGGGTGAAATATCTAAGCAAGAAACAGGTATATAACTTGGGTATAACTGGCAAAAACTGTCAATATTTTTTTTTCCAAATTCATAGCAATCTTATTTCAGGAAATGAATTATTAATTAATTAGTTATCTTTAGTTTATTTTAAAATAAGGTTTGTTTTGTATACCATTAAGGCTTAACCTCACCTTTTTAATTCATATTATAGCCACCACGTCGCGACATATAAAATGGAGTATAATTTATTTTATTATTTTTTTTTTGTGATGGGTGATTGATGAAATTAATAGAGGAAAGTTCTCTACAGCTTAAAAGGAAGTAATTATTGAGAAAACTCTTGTTCTCATCTGTTTTAATTAATTGACTAAATAATACGATATTCACAGTTAGGGGTTTTTGCTTTGCACACTTTGGGTATCAACTCTAATGATGAAAATGACGAATACCATTGATTGGTGAAAAAATTATCCAATTTCAGACAAGATCCAAATAAATGGATTAAAATCAGAAGGTATGTTTATGCTAGGGTTCCCTTTGACATTTACAAAATTTAATGATTATTATATCAAATTATTAGTGTGCTGATTATGCACATATAGTTTAAGTATTTCGGATAAATATGGTGCTGCACACTGAAAGTTTCTCTTAATGTTATTATGTGTATATAATAAAATATTTGAGACCGTTGAGGTGTTATAATTTATTTTTTAAAATAAAATTTAAAAACTAAATAGATTATATTATCAGTAACATGGAACTTATAAACTTATGGACAGAGATGTTTTAATTAATCAAATTAAGAATATGAAATGCAAACAAGTACGCGTTGAAGTAATATTTTATGTGACCAAAATGTACGTAAATTCAATAACAATAATCGACAGTTTAATTCAGAAAAACGTAATATTTACAAGAAAATAATAATATATTTGGAGAAAGTATTTAAGAGGATCACTGATGGATAACCGAAAACAAAAATTAATTTTTCTTGATAATTATTTTTAATTCATTTCTGGATTGAACATTGCAAACCCTATGCATTACTGAACACTGGAAATGATTTAAATTTGAAGGCGAACTTCAGAACATAGTATATTCCATCCATAACTACATGAATTAATTGAACTCAAAAGAAAAGAAATAAATCCTTTTATTTTTTATCTATATACAGTAGGTTATAAACAAACCGTCAAATCAAAAGCATGTATTTTTTTATCAACATTTAAATCCAAACTTTATATTTTAAAATTATATAATAAAAAAAAAAATGTTCATTTTAGTTTTTGCCCTCTCCTGAAAAATTGTGTTTTTTTTTTATTATTATGTACCTTTTTATTCAGCTTGAAATTTTGTACAAATGTAAGCTGCATCCCTGTGGAGCTACTGAATGAAGGGATTTTCAAGCAATGAAGAAGTTGCAGTGAAAAGCAACAAAAATCAGGCCAAACAAAGAATGCGTATTTCAATCAGCAACCTAGTTCACATTTATATAATGATTAAAAAATTCTTTATTCAGTAGATGTAATACGATTTATTTAAATGGCTCTAGCCCTTTTTGAGAAAAAGGTACATTTGCTAAACAGTAAACTCACTTCATCAGTGACCCCCTTAAAAAACAAAACAATAAATACTTAAAGCAATGCAGAAAAAAAATATATCGTTTACAAGAACCTAAGGCTTAAGAAACAATCTTAGTCTGGGGTGGAGATGGAGAGTATGAAAGATAAAGGAATAAAAGTGAAACAGTGATCATTAAATTAGCAGAGATATTTACACTAGTAATAACTTAAATATTTAATTGCTTATTCACAATCAATTATGTATAAGTAAAAATTTCTTCAGAAATATTATCCTTTTGGTGTATAACAACAATAAAAAACATTAAAGCATATAAAACGGAAATATGAAGAATGCGGATATCAGGGGGTTGGAGTGCAGTGACCGGCCTGAGAATGCGGGCCAGTAGCGAGCTCTAGTGGCCTTGGGTCGATACAGCCTTCTCTTAACCTAATCTACTACTCCTGCTCTTTCCGACCAAATTCCGCTGTCTTTTTATATGTTTATTTCCAATAAAATTCTATTTGAAAGGATCGATTCGGCACCGGAGTAAATAGCTCTAGGATCGTTTCGAAGCTATTTTCGTAAGCAAGCACGGAAAGCTGAAGTTTGAGCGAACTCGATACGAATAACTTTAATAGGGGAAAGGGAACATTTATCTTGAAGTAAATTTTCTCAAAGGAATCGGAATTCAGCTTTAAACCTCCTATCTCTCCAAATGTCATGGGATTTAAGAATTTATTTGTAAGTACTGTAGTAGTTTTGGCACGGAAGGGAATGAATTCTGAAACCAGTGAACTAGGAAAACTCTTCCAAACCCTAGCAAATAATTGAGCAAAATTTCAATATTAAACCAAAAACGCGCTCACAGTCTCTTATAAACAAAGTAACCAGCCAAAGGTCTACTGACAAGAAAGATTTTGAGGGAAAAATATGGTTATATAAAGTCTTTCCTAAAATTCAAAATTTGTAAAAGATGTGTGATGAGTGTGTTATTGAGAGTAAGGTGATGATCTATCAGCTGGCGTGAGCAGATCATGTGAAATGAATATGTCACTGCTGCATTTGTTTTCAAAACTTTTTTTCTCCTCTATATTTATTTGAAATTTCGTGAAGGGAATAAAGAATAAAGTGTTTCGCATCGAATACTATTCTGTAATTAAGTTGTTTTCTGACAATGAAAATTATTCGCTATGTAATTTTAAGAGTGATGGAAGACTAACCTATAGGTATTGTACTTACTGACTGCAGGTAGTCGATAGGTTATCATTTAACAAGCTTACTAAACGACAATAGTTCTTACATTACTGAAATATTTAATTATTTAAAACAAATCGAAATGTACGAATAAATGCTATAGCATATTAAACATAATAATGCGTATGCGCGAATCTGCCAGTACAAAACTGTACAAGAAGTCATACAAAACCTAATGTATCCATAAAAACTACGGTCTCATACAATTGTTCTGTGTATGCCCAATCGAGAACCGATAATATTTATCGAATAGTAATCATAGAAAACTGCCACTACTTCACATAAGCTACCCGAAAATGGCGGATGGGCCAAAGCCCAAGTCGCTCCACTCCATTGTTCCATTGCTCCATTTGTAGTCATTGGTCATCTGAGCAATTAATCCAAATGGAGCAATCGAACGATGGAGTTGAGTGATTGGAGTGCTTGGTCTGAGAAAGGTTTCAAGGGTACCACTATGGATCAATCAGCAGTGGTGGGGGCAACAACTAACATAACGTTTATGAGTGGGCATGAATTACTACGTGTTGGCAAAAACTGGAAGTAATTCATGCTCAGGTATAACAGGTGAACAGATATTTTATAATATTTACAGTCTACAAATATTTCAAGTCATATCGCTCCATTTGATGTGGATTGGTTAGAGTGGAGTGATTGTAATTGACCACTTTTAAGGAAGGTATAGATATTAGTTGCCTTCGCCTACTTTTAGCATTCCATGAATTTCCAAGTTCAGAAGAACACACTGTACAGAAAATGTGTTCATGTGGTCTTAGCCTTAGCCCACCCGCCATGTTGGAGAAGCAAAAGTGTAACTTGAAAACTTAATTTAAGCCCTCATTATTAACCAAATCATCTGTAGTCTTAATATGTAAAAAAAAAAAAAAAAAAAAAAAGACATGCACTTAATGTCCGATGAAAATAGACTATGCAACTGGTATAATAATTTACATATTTCATTTAAAGTGGAGAGAGGTAACCATTTTTAAAAAAGGACCATTTTTAATTTAAGATAACTGACATACGGAACTAACATTTTTTTATTCTAAGCAACTGGTATAAAAACTAACATTTTATTCTGTTCAAGGCAACTGATACATGAGACAAACATTAATTTTTTGCTGCACGACTGGTAGAGAAACCAGAATGTTCATTTAATAGGTGCTATATAAAACTAATATTTTATACATTTTTATAAAACTGGTCCTAAAACAGGCATTTTTTGTTCCATATATTTTAAGCAATTGGTGTTAATTGATAACAAAGCTAATATTATTATTTAATTTTAAGCAATTCGTGTTAATTGATAACAAAGCTAATATTATTATTTAATTAAGGACATTGGTAGATGATGTTACCATTCTATTTCTATTACAGGTTACTTGTACATAAATGAAATATTTTACTATAGTCATAACAAAATCTCACAAGATACTAATATTTTAACTAAAAAATTAAAAAGTGGTGCATGAAAGTATGATTTTTCTTTTCAATGCCAAAGGCAACTGTTAGATAAGGCTAATACTGAATTTTATTTTTATGAGAAAAGTCTTAAAACTTACATATTGATTTATTTCTAGGTAAATATCACAAAACTCAACATTAATCTGCTGTTTTTCTTTCTGGCTTTTTAAAAATTTATTTAGTTGTTCTTTAATTGCATATGCATATAAAGATATCTATATAGTTGCAGAAATCAGATTACAGATCGCCAATTGTAGAACAGTATTATAATTACTTTATTATAATTACATAAACATAAAAAAACAAATATTTTATTTAAAATTCAACGTAACTGGTATATGAAACTATAATTTTATACATTTTTGGATAAGTGATGCATGATACTAAAATTTTTGTTGATTTCTAAGCACACGACAAAAAAAAAAAAAAATAATAATAATAATAATTTAATACTAGTGAATGAAACAACCATTTCGATTCCAGGCAGTGGTTCTAAAACCATTTTCTTCATTCTAATGATCAATTAGAACATAAAATTATCAATGTATTTAAATTGTAGGCTTTTGGTGCACAAATCAAACATTTTACTATAGTTATAATAAACTTTTTAAGGAATCTAATATTTTAATTAAAGCTTAATCAAGTAGGTATTATATAAAATTAAGATTTTTTTAAAAGACAATTGAAGACATGAGAAGATGAAGATGTTATATTACCAATGCAAAGTTTTGAGCAAATGACAAATAATTATTTTTTTTTTTTTATGTAATGCTTTAAAGACATGATCTATCCAATCCAATGAAAAAATCATGCAATTAACTAAGAATCTTGAATTGTTAATGTTCAAGTTGAAATTAACACTTGCAAATTACACTTTTATTTTTAAGAAAAAACAACTTTCAATATTTGTTGCATAGCACCTTTATCCACTCATGTTTTCAATTACAAGAAAGTTACATTTTATTTAAGTTACAGAAATTTAGTACATGAAACTAAAATTTTAATTAATTTCTACATTACAGGTATGAAAATAGCATTGCATTGTAATACTAGTTAACTGTAACATAAAGCTATCTCATTTAAATAAATCATAGGTAATTTGTGATTGAAACTACAATTTAGTTTTAATTCTCGGTAACTAGTAATTGAAACTAATATCTCATTCTAGTTATATAACTAAAATTTGGAATTGTAAAATTGCAATTGGTCATTACAATGACTTTGGCTTAACTAGTAATGGTAATAATTGCAGACCACAATTACAATTGCAGTGGTTCATCATATTAGTATTATATATACTTCATTAATGTTATATTCCTTTTTTTTTAGTTCATTTTATTATTATTTCATTTATAATGCTTCTATTATTCTTTCTCTTTTTCTCTTTTATTTGAATCTATTTTTTCTCTTTTATTTGAATTTTTTTTTCTCCTTCATTTGAATCTTTTTTTATCTTTTATTTGAATTTTTTTCTATTTTATTTGAATCTTTTTTTATGCTTTAATGTTTTTATTTTTTTATTCTGTTTTGTGTATTTTTTTATTCTACACCTGACTAATATTTTATGAATTCATGGTTAGTATATTGAAGTATGTTTTCTACAGCTTGATAATAACTTAGGGTTCCTTCAAACCCCAGTGTGACATCAGTTTTACTTTATTTCTTTAATTTTATAAAATTAAATATAAATTAAAAAGTTATGTCAGTGCATGATTTACATTTAGATATTTTGCAAGAATTATTATTTAAAAAGCCTGTTTCCAGAATGAAACCAGATCTAAATGTAATTAAAGATATACTTGGGTTATACCACATACCAAGAAAAAGTAAATTTTTCCACCTTTGTTAAATTAATTACACAATTGGAATATATAAAAGTTATTGTCTGACAGAATATGTGAAGCTTATACCACCTCTATGTTCGATCAAGGTATGATAAATTGCTCAATATCAATTTCCACCACAATTTTATTAAGAATAAATTGAATTTCTAGCATGATTTTTGTTGAGCCGAATCGAACCACATCTGAAATCTTGCCAACAGTGCACAATTCTGAGATATCTTAAATATCATTGGTGGTGGTAGAATGTTCAGAAGGATTATTTACACAAAATAACACAGTCTGTGATTTATTCAAACATCAAAAAACCAAGGCTAACCAAGAGAGGGCCAAAATTATAAATTTTCACTTAAAACACATAGTTTAAACTATTCTGATATAAATTTTTGTTTCACTGAATAATTAGTTGCCAACGTTTTTCTGACCATCAGAATTGCAAGTATTTCATCTATTATGATTCACATTCGTTTCCTTACTAACAGGCATTTCTTTAAATAAATATTCTGTAGTGATTACTAACTCTATTTTTCATTAATACAGTTAATTCATAATAAAAAATTTAAGGAAAAAAGTGGGATCTGTGTGACCTCACACTGGGGTGTACAATAATTATAACCATCAAGTTGAAAGGTTACTTTTAATGAAAAAAATAAATGAAATTAAAATTTTATATCAGTTTTAAGTAAATAGTAAATTACTATTAAATGTATTTTAATGCTAGTCAAGTGTTACACGATAATAACTTTCTATTTCTCGGAAGCTCTAAATGAAACTGATACTGATAATTTTATTCAGATATATAACTAACATTTCATTTTGCTTTTGGGCAAAAAGTAGACAAAATTTTCATTTCTAATCTAGGTGACTGAAACAGGTTGTTAAACTAGTATTTTACCTTAGCTCTGAGTAGCTAATATATGGAACTATTAATTTATTTTAATTACAGGAAACTAATCGTAAAACTAAAACTCTCTTTAATTTCAGGCAATTCATCATAAAACTAAAAATTTATACAATCTAATAATATATTTATGCAACTGGTATAAAAACAATCATTATAATTTACAACATTAAGCAACTGATATATAGAACAAACTTACTCAGTCCTTTCTAATCCATGCATAAAAATTAAATTTTAATTTATTTCCATATTTTATTTCTATTTGTTTAATATTTTATTTCTTGTGACTGGTATTAAAATTTATATTTTATTTTAGTTCTAGGTATTTAGCATATGAACCTATAATTATAATTATATATATATATATATTTAGCATATGAACCTATAATTATAATTATATATATATATATATATATATATATATATATATATATATATATATATATATATATATATATATATATATAAAATTATAATTATATATATATATATATGTGTATATATATATATCTATATATATTTCTTTGTCATTCCAAGTGATTGTTTCACATCACTAAAATTATAATTTATTGTCCATCAACTGTTTATAAAAATAACATTGTATTTTAATACTTGGTGCCTGTTAAATAGAGCTATAAAATTTTATTTTAATAATAGACAACTAATTATAAAACTAAAACTCTTTCAAACTTCCGACAATTACTACATAACAATAAAAATGTTTACAATTTAATACATTATCTATGCAGCTGATATAAAAACAATCATTATAATTAATAACTTTCAGCAACTGGTAAACACCATTCAATAATAATAATTATATTAAAATCTATAATATAATCTTATTTTAATATGTATTGGGCAACTGGTACTAATAATAACATTTTATTTTAACAAAATTGAAATAATACAAAAGTTTTACATGAGAAAAAATAATTTTGGCATAATTAAAAGTGATATATAAACAACTGGGGATGAGATCTCTTATATTATATTTTATTTCAGATTAATGATACCTGAAACTATAATCTTATTTTGACTATAGCTGACTAGTAACAACATGAAATAGGTATATAGGTAACATACTATTTTAGAAGTATTAAACTGTTAAATAAATCATGTGTTGTATTAATTTCTAGGCATTTAATACATAAAACTGCCATCCTATTTTAATTCTAAAAAACTCGTACATAGAACCAACATTTTATTTAAATTCTAGGCAACTGGTATTTGAAAGAAAAAAATAATTATATTACTAGGTAATTCTAATTTAAAGTAAGTTAGAACAAGAAAATAACTTTTCTGAATTTTATTTTAGGTTTCACTTATTCATGAAATAAGCGTGTCATATTATTTCTATACATGTGTTATTAAATCTATTTTAATTTTAATTTAAGAAAAGATACTATAATTACATTTTATTTTAATATAAAAAAATTACTGAAAAAGTAACAATTCTAATTCTAGGATACTGGTGCGAAACTTTACATATTTCATCAGATATAGGATAATGGTACACAAAACTAACATCTCATTAGATTCCAGGCAACTATTGTATCAGACTAAAATTTTATTTTAATTCTAGGCATTAGGTATATTCTAAAATTCCTGTTTATTTATAAGAAACTGGTACATGAAGCATTTCTTTTTTTTTTTTTTTTTTTGTAAAAGGAGTAATGTGTATTATCAATAAAATGAAGTACTTCATAATGAGCCACTTTTTATTACTATGTTTTATTTCAATTTCATTAAGTGCATGAAATATATATTTACTTTTTTTTTTCTATGAAACTTGTTCATTAAACAAACGTTTTATTTAAAGTCTAAACAATTGGTGAGAATTAAGATATTTTAATACTATACCTTCTTATTTAAAGCAAACATTTTGAAATGACTGGTATTATAGCAATCATTTTAATTTATTACTTGGCTATTAGAATTTAAATTTATAGAAACTGGTACATAAAAATAACATTGTCAATGTATTAGTATGCTACTTGTACTGTAAATAACTTTTTATTCTGATATTAGGAAACTCCTACACGAATGTTACATTTTGTTTTAGTTTTAAGCAAGTAGAGAAACAAGTGTTGAATGTAACATATTTAAAGTTAACTGTCGATATAATACATATGATATTTAACCATTTTATGAAATGAATGTAAAATAACTAAAGAAATTAACAGAAAAAAAAATATTTGATTTATTAATTATTGTTTTTTATTTTTACTTAATTTAATGAGGTGAGGAGTTTAAAATGGATTTGCTACTGCTGCAATTATTTTTAACATTTTCATATCTTCTTTATGTTTATTTGAAAATCATTTTCTAAATTATTAGTTTACAGTCCGTTTGCCTTGGTCCTGGTATATCTTTGTTTCAGTGATATAACTGCGTGTGATTGGTATAACTGTATGTGGTTGTAACCGTGTATCATTGTTGTAACAGCATGTGATTGCAAAAACTACTTCTACGTTCTTGTCAATATTCTAGGCACTTGCTGCTTAGTACTGATGGAAAAATGGTATTATAAAACTAAAAATTTCCGATGATTGACTGTTTTTCAAACATAAAGGTGCGGCTACACCGAAACGGACTTGACTTGACTAGAGTCCGGTAGCGAACCCGTATCGTGAATTCAATTGTACGCGGTGTCACCGAATCCCGACCGGACTTGAGCCCAGTCTCCTATTAAATGCACGGTACGGGTTCACTTTCGTACTCCAGTCAAGTCAAGTCCGTTTTCGGTGTAACCGCTTCTTTATCCCCAATTTTTTCACGACGCTGAAAATTCAAGTAGAATTTCCGGTCTTCAAGATATTCAAGGCCCCTGAAATACGCATAGAAAAACTTCTAGTCGATCGGCTAAGACGAACTTGTTAAGAAAATTCGTCTTAAACGAAATCCCGTATAACACGGATTTTTTTTTTTAAACGAACTGGAGAATTCGTCCTCCACAGAGTTCATGTTAACGAGGGACTACTGTCACTAACTTGATCACATTTTTTTCGAGAACTCTGTAAAAACGTTTACATATTAAATAACGTACGAAGACAATAAAACTAAAACTTCGTTAGTATTAGCTTTCTTTTAAAAATAAACTTCCTACTATCGCAAGTATAATACTTTTTTCAAATTAGTCTCATCGTTAGATAAGCCATAGACATTTGATGGCTTGTGGTTTTCACAGCTATAAACAAAAATTAACTTACAAACAGCTTTCCATATTCGAATTATTTCTATTTCGCTGTTTACTTGAGGGTATACGAGTATATCAAGGGTATATAATCGTAATTTGTATGAGGTTTCCGCTTAAACCAGCGGTATACCTCAAAGCACGAAGGGATTAACACACATCAGTTATGAAGAAGATAAGACGACCACACAAGGATTTCTTCCGGCCACACCATTCTCATCTCCAAAAGCCCGTTTTTATTTATTGATTTTGATGATATTCGTCAACAAATTTATTACGTATTTTAGTTTGAAATTAATAGCACAGCATTCACGAACGCAGAGCATTGAATTATTTTCTGGGGATTATTGAATTGATTGACTGTAGTATGTACTATTAGTGCTATTCTCTTCCAATGATTAAATTATCAATCATACTGAATTTTAAGAAAGAGCTTAGTAGTAAAGCGTTTTTATTTATCTTTCCTAGGGTTTCAACATTTAAGAAGTAAATATACTAATGAATATAAAAAGTGTAATTGATGTAGGTATCAATAGCAGAAAAAAAAAATGATGTATTTGAAATACTGAACCCATCAGACAGCCGTTCAATCAACAAATGACAAATGAACAATTTTTTCTTCTTTTTTTTTTTTTTTTATTTTATTTTATGAACTGTTGTGAGGAATCAGAAAAAATTTTTTCTTACATTGTAAGCCCTGCTCCCTTACCCTTACATTAAGACCGGTAAAGGCTCGATTTTTATCGAATTTCATTAAACAATATTGTAGATATGTAGGATTAAATTAGGAATCTTGTAAATAATGATAATATATATAATAATAAAGTGATAAAAATCTTGTTATATATATATATATATATATATATATATATATATATATATATATATATATATATATATATGGATGTGATGCTGGAATTCCCGGGTTGCCAAAAATGTTCAAGTTTCACGGGTAAGCAATTTGCGAATATTTTACCGAACGTACCAAAAATAAAATAAATTATATGAAATGTCCTCGAAAATGACGAAAAGAATGAAGGAATTATCTTGGCTTTTTAAAGAGAATTAGCAACAAAAAAAATGTAGTCATGTTAACAGCGCCGATGACCAAGGGGGAAATTTAACAAAGACTTAAGGGTAGAGAAAAATACTGAAGATAAAAGAAATTTGAAGAGTAAATAACCTCCTAACATCATTAAAAACATATCAAATATAATCTCTACTCGTTTTATTATTCCAAATGTATTTATGAATAAACATAAATATAGAAAATAAATCTGTATTTATTCGAAATATGATTCATCACTGTTTTCGATAATTCATTCATTTACAAAATGGAAAATAGTTAAGGAAAAAAACTTTTAAAAAAAACTGAAACTGGCAGCTACAAGGCTGTAAGTACTTTACTGTAAATCGGTACAACTCCAATAACGAAATATATTTTAAATATGTGATTTATTTATTTACTTTATAGTGTGTTTCGACGCAATGTACTTAAGAATTATTCACAACGAAATAATAATAAAGAAAAATTCCATGACCTAATTTTACACCATACGCAGCCTATACACGATAGCAGAAGAAATAAAAATCGACTTCACTTTCGGATCCTTCCATTACTTCTAACACTATCTTCAGAGCCATAATTGTGGTCCTTAACATTTGATCTCAGACCAAATCTGATTCTTGCGTGCTCAGCTCAATCTACAACGCAGCGGTCTCAAACACTAATTATGTTTGTAGAAAAGAAATTAGAAATACAAGGCTTTCAGTTTATTTCAAAAGGATAAAACCTCTGAAATTTTAATAAACTAAATGTTTATCGAAAATTAGTCACACAATGATTAATTTAGATTATGTTGGGTTATAAAAATAAATAAATAAATAATGGCAAATCATGTAAATAAATTAACATTGTCTACATTAGTAGGGTTTGAATAATTGAATTAGTATATTTTCACCTTTTTTCAGTGATTAATTTTAGATTATTTGGGTTATAAAAAATGAATAAACATCCCATTGAAAGCGTAATATAACAAAGGGTCTTAAAATGGATCAACTAATTAATCATGGACTCCATATTGGCTTCATAATGATAAGTATCTAACAACTATAAAGAGTATTGGTAGTTAATACAGAATATATCAATATATCTTCGTGATGCGTAGAGAATATTCATTCGTGTTTTTTTGTTTTTTCACTCGCTGTTAAAATGTGTGATAGAGTTAATGCTGTAAAATGTATAGAATCTGTATTTGATGTCAGATTATGTTTTGTTCAACAAAGAAATTGTTTTTTTAAATTTCATACTTCAAAATAAAATTATATTGTTCAAATTGAAGTTTTTTTTGTTCCTTCCTGAAAAATTATATGAATAGTTGATGTACCCTTTAGCGGGCCATGTATCTTATAAGATACATATATGAAATTATAATTAGTTTTAATTAAAAATTTTTTTTTGCTTGAGAAATATATAGTATTTAGGCTAATATTAAAAGATATAAGCAAAAAAAGTTTGTATTTCAAAGATTTCCGGTATGGCCCTGTTAAAGGTTAATGACTTCATCTAAGCATATCGGTTATGGAAGGCTACCCATGTTTATGCAAGGTTAAAAGCGATAAATAGGAACAAGCGTGACGAAGATTCCTATAACCTTTTGCTCATGACTCTCGGGACCATTACTAATACCGACATAAAATTCATAAAAAATATAATCGAGTAACTGAAATAAAGCTTTCGAAAAGAGATGAGATAGATGAAAGATTCTATGAAATCTGGAACGTTTGAATAGAGCGTATACAAACCACGACTGTTGTACTATGACATCATACTGTTCATCGCAGATCACGAAATAAACGAGCTGTTGTTTATCTCAACTGAGTTTTGAGAGCCACGCCAATGCCGGTGAACCTGGTTCTCATGTATATGGGATAAAGTGGGGATTATGGTAAAGTGGGTTTTAGAGGTCGACTACACCTTTTCGATTTAATACAATACTAAAAAATGTGACCTTCTCTTTTAGAATAATTGCACATAAAAGGAGATTTAGAGTTGGGTTGGTCTTTCCTATTCTTAGAAACATTCGGGAAGAAGCTTAGGACACTCGAACTTTAGGAATGATTCTTAAAGATCTCTCATGGGCACACAATTGACTAACTAGGTTATCAATTGTTCTATCTGGCTTACCCATTAATCGCCAACGGGTCTTAAAGGAAAAATAATTGGAAGGAAGAGTATCCAGGGCTTTACGAATTAAAAGAATGTCAGGCAGGGGATTAACCTGATCTCCTTTACCCATATATATTTTAGGTTCCATATATTCTTTAACCTACTTAAATGATTAGCCATGTCATCTTTTGAATCATATTTATACATGAAAAATTGCATACGTAGGTCTTTACACCATTCTTCAGACTCTAATCTGCTAGCAGCCGCAGTCAGCTTAACTCGTGTTTTTATTTTTGTTGACTATTGGTTGAAATATTGATTGATCTCTCTCCCAACAAGGCACCGGCAAAATGAAAAATTACGAAGCTAATATTGAAATGTAGAAAATAATGGGTTGAGGTATCCTTTAATTGGCATTTAGTGCTAGATAAAATAATCGATAAAAAAAATCAGATAAATAAAAAGAGGGAGCAGAAGCTGAAAGACCAGGAAATAGTAAGAAATGAAGATACTTTTGTAACACCTTGTACAAAAAATATGTAGGTTAAATATAACTACAACTATTTTAAAATGATTATAACATAAGAGAGCTACTAAGCTGATGACGCGTACACTACTTCAACATCGCCATATTACGCTGGTGGGGAGATTCTGCTTATGCTAAAGTTAAATATTGAGGTGAATGGTGTACAACTGAAATAAATCTCAACGAGTATGCAAACATTGAAATCGGTACCTTTTTTTAAGTTTCTACTGAAACGTCCAATTAACCACCATCGCTCCTCACAGCCACAATTACTCTTCTTCAGTAAACACAAATGTCGGATATCTACCATACGATTACGACCAATCATATCACAGGGTTATACTCGAACGGTTACTACTCAAAATTTTAATAACCGTTATCAGATCAGATAGTGAAATTCAAAAATCGATTAGGGCTTACACGTCACAGGATCGTGACGCACGAAACGTCTCAGCGACACGTGAGTTTATAAGGCACTAAGTCTGTTGTAGAAAGTGGTTGTTCCAGAGTGGTCTTTTGGACAATGAATTTTTTTTTTTTTTTGGCTTAAGACTTCCATTGAAGTGCTTATAGGACAATGAAATTGGGGTCCCTTCTTGGCATCCAGATATGTCGGACAAATTAAAAAAAATATATTAAAAAACTCAGAAAAATGATGGGATTGTTCGGTAGAAGTAAATCCTAAAACAATTATTAGCCTTCATAAAACGAAATCGCCTTATTCATCTGGAAAAAATGTCATGAAACTGGAAATAAGCAATGCGTGAAAAAAAGTGATAAAAAGACTATAAAATGAGCTCACCTTCTAGTTTATTTAAATTATTTTATTAATTTTAATACATATTTATAACCATTTTAATACTATTTTAGATATAGATCTATTCAAATTTACTCAAAAAGAGCTCAAAGAAAAGTGCAAAAGAAGGGGACTTTTCACTCATGGGTTAAAGTTCGAACTTATTGACTGATTACATAAGGAGAACGAAAGGGTAAACGCAGAAAAATCGAGGAGTGGTTCGGTAGTAGTAAATTCTAAAACAATTATCGGCCTTATAGCATTCTCCGTTCGTCTGGAAAAATGTCATAAAAATGGAAATAAGCAATATGTGAGAAAAAAAAATGAAAAAAGACAACCACTGCATCGCCGCCTAAGCAACAAAGTTATCCTTTTTCATTCCGAATAACGGGCGCATACATATGCAAATGGAGTAAATATTCAATACACAACATATTTTCCATCTACATCCACCACATCAGAATTGCAGAATAGGCTCAGCGGCCAAGATAGGGAACTGAAATTTATTAGAGACTGAAATCAGATGAGAGTTTATTATCGCATTATAGATGAAAGAATCTTAAATGAAGTCTGTGCATACTAACTGCAATTTCATAACTAGGCCAACAGATGCGGTATTTTTGACTTTTTTATATATACTATTCATGATTTAAAAAAAAACAAAACTGTTTTATATTCGTAAAGTTGCACAGATAATTGTAAGTTTGTGCGGTTGGAAGAGACAGATTGGAAACATGTGGGAATACTCAAACAATTATCTAAAGACACCAAGATTAATACGTGTAATTTCAGTATTCTTTCAGATTAGTAAAATCAATTTAAATATATCCAATCTTCTATTTTAACCGTTGAATATTAACGAAAATTATCATAATACCTGAACTAGGCCTTCATTAGCTCCATGATCTGCTTTCGGATTCTTCTTAGATACTCCGGTATCGATTGTACCTAATTGGCATTTTTTCCTTTATTATTATTCTCCTTTCATATTATTCTGTTTATAGTAATTATTATCTTATGGTTTCTATGTCTTAGTTTATGCTTGTTCAGTCTGTAATTTACGTCTCATTTTATTTCCGTTTTGCGCATTTCCTGATTTAGCTTCCTGGTTTAGCTTGTCGCATTAGGTATTAGCTCTATTATCAAGGGTTTTTTTTTGTTTTTATAATCTAACAGTCAAATGCTGAAGGCTGACTACCAACCAGTAGTGGGATCACCCAAAGACCAAGTAAAGTAACCGCCAGACCGAGCAAAGTAAGGAGGCACTTGATCCGGAGGGAGAGGAGGGGGGAGGTAGTGAGCCGTTAGCCCTCACCCTTTAATTCCACAATCCAGAGACCTCAACGAGACAGCACCTGCAGATTTCATGGAAGCATACACGGGCACCGTCAAATGGACTTTAAACTAGGACATTGGGACCTTTTATCGTTGTACAGGCCAGGGAACTGAAAGGCAGTTACAGAGGAAAGCGCCGAATAAGTATAGGCGGCTCATTGATGAGATCAAGGCACGCCCCGAATGGCAGTACCTCGAAGGAACGGTAACAGCCAAACGAAAAATCTATAGAGAAAAAAGTACACGAATCACAATAATAATACAACAATAATATATCTAACAATCAATAATATATATAACAATAATATATAACAATAATAATCACAATAATAAAGATAAAAATAGCTTTAAAAACCAACTAAATTTTTCTTATTTGCTGGTTCGATCTCGGATAAGAGATCTCGCATTTGAATACCATTTCGCTGATACAGCTTTCCCATAAAAAAAAAATAATAATAAATAAATGACGAACTTTTGCTAATAAAAGTAAATGATTTCGTTATGTAAACATGTCAGTATTAATATACAGCATGGAACAAAATATCACCGCTAATCAGATCGAATTGAGAAAGGTAACATGTGACAATAAGGATCTCAAAAGCACCGCCGAAAAGCAAGTGAATTTATCGTCTTAGAATACCGCGAGGCTTAAGTCGATGGAGCGCCTGGCAAAGAGGAAGGGCGAGCTGGCTGATAAAAAAAAATACAAAAAAAACTGTTACTTAAAAACAATAAATGGCAAAACTTGCGTCATCTTAAGAAAATTTGATGTTGGTGTTGACGTATTTTCTGCTCCGAACGCGCATGAAAAAGCCAAACCACCCGTTTTATTTAAAAATAACCGATTTTTTTTTCATATGTGAAATTGAAATGTTTTGTTGTGCTAATTATATCGTTTATATGTGCGTATTTATAAATACAGTTTTGTATTAATTTCGAATTTTTTTAATTTTTCACTCATTATCGATTATTCGAAATCTCGAAAGCAGAAATATCTCAATAAATCATATTTAACCCTGACCCTTGACAAAACGAATTATCGGGATTCTACTGTATTCATTTTTTTTTTTTTTTTTTTTTTGGTTTTGGCTTAAGACTTCCATTGAAGTGCTATATAGGACAGTGAAATTGGGGTCCCTTTTTGGCATCCAGATATGTCGGACAAATTAAAATAAATATATTAAAAAACTCAGAAAAATGATGGGATTGTTCGGTAGAAGTAAATCCTAAAACAATTATTAGCCTTCATAAAACAAAATCGCCTTATTCATCTGGAAAAAATGTCATGAAACTGGAAATAAGCAAAGCGTGAAAAAAAATGATCTCAAATGCACCGCCGAAAAGCAAGTGAATTTATCGTCTTAGAATACCGCGAGGCTTAAGTCGATGGAGCGCCTGGCAAAGAGGAAGGGCGAGCTGGCTGATAAAAAAAAATACAAAAAAAACTGTTACTTGAAAACAATAAATGGCAAAACTTGCGTCATCTTAAGAAAATTTGATGTTGGTGTTGACGTATTTTCTGCTCCGAACGCGCATGAAAAAGCCAAACCACCCGTTTTATTTAAAAATAACCGATTTTTTTTTTCATATGTGAAATTGAAATGTTTTGTTGTGCTAATTATATCGTTTATATGTGCGTATTTATAAATACAGTTTTGTATTAATTTCGAATTTTTTTAATTTTTCACTCATTATCGATTATTCGAAATCTCGAAAGCAGAAATATCTCAATAATTCATATTTAGCCCTGACCCTTGACAAAACGAATTATCGGGATTCTACTGTATTCATTTTTTTTTTTTTTTTTTTTTTTGGTTTTGGCTTAAGACTTCCATTGAAGTGCTATATAGGACAGTGAAATTGGGGTCCCTTTTTGGCATCCAGATATGTCGGACAAATTAAAAAAAATATATTAAAAAACTCAGAAAAATGATGGGATTGTTCGGTAGAAGTAAATCCTAAAACAATTATTAGCCTTCATAAAACAAAATCGCCTTATTCATCTGAAAAAAATGTCATGAAACTGGAAAAAAGCAATGCGTGAAAAAAAATGATCTCAAAAGCACCGCCGAAAAGCAAGTGAATTTATCGTCTTAGAATACCGCGAGGCTTAAGTCGATGGAGTGCCTGGCAAAGAGGGCGAGCCAGCTGATAAAAAAAAATACAAAAAAAACTGTTACTTGAAAACAATAAATGGCAAAACTTGCGTCATCTTAAGAAAATTTGATGTTGGTGTTGACGTATTTTCTGCTCCGAACGCGCATGAAAAAGCCAAACCACCCGTTTTATTTAAAAATAACCGATTTTTTTTTTCATATGTGAAATTGAAATGTTTTGTTGTGCTAATTATATCGTTTATATGTGCGTATTTATAAATACAGTTTTGTATTAATTTCGAATTTTTTTAATTTTTCACTCATTATCGATTATTCGAAATCTCGAAAGCAGAAATATCTCAATAATTCATATTTAACCCTGACCCTTGACAAAACGAATTATCGGGATTCTACTGTATTCATTTTTTTTTTTTTTTTTTTTTTTTGGTTTTGGCTTAAGACTTCCATTGAAGTGCTATATAGGACAGTGAAATTGGGGTCCCTTTTTGGCATCCAGATATGTCGGACAAATTAAAAAAAATATATTAAAAAACTCAGAAAAATGATGGGATTGTTCGGTAGAAGTAAATCCTAAAACAATTATTAGCCTTCATAAAACAAAATCGCCTTATTCATCTGGAAAAAATGTCATGAAACTGGAAATAAGCAATGCGTGAAAAAAAATGATCTCAAAAGCACCGCCGAAAAGCAAGTGAATTTATCGTCTTAGAATACCGCGAGGCATAAGTCGATGGAGCGCCTGGCAAAGAGGAAGGGCGAGCTGGCTGATAAAAAAAAATACAAAAAAAACTGTTACTTGAAAACAATAAATGGCAAAACTTGCGTCATCTTAAGAAAATTTGATGTTGGTGTTGACGTATTTTCTGCTCCGAACGCGCATGAAAAAGCCAAACCACCCGTTTTATTTAAAAATAACCGATTTTTTTTTTCATATGTGAAATTGAAATGTTTTGTTGTGCTAATTATATCGTTTATATGTGCGTATTTATAAATACAGTTTTGTATTAATTTCGAATTTTTTTAATTTTTCACTCATTATCGATTATTCGAAATCTCGAAAGCAGAAATATCTCAATAATTCATATTTAACCCTGACCCTTGACAAAACGAATTATCGGGATTCTACTGTATTCATTTTTTTTTTTTTTTTTTTTTTTGGTTTTGGCTTAAGACTTCCATTGAAGTGCTATATAGGACAGTGAAATTGGGGTCCCTTTTTGGCATCCAGATATGTCGGACAAATTAAAAAAAATATATTAAAAAACTCAGAAAAATGATGGGATTGTTCGGTAGAAGTAAATCCTAAAACAATTATTAGCCTTCATAAAACAAAATCGCCTTATTCATCTGAAAAAAATGTCATGAAACTGGAAAAAAGCAATGCGTGAAAAAAAATGATCTCAAAAGCACCGCCGAAAAGCAAGTGAATTTATCGTCTTAGAATACCGCGAGGCTTAAGTCGATGGAGCGCCTGGCAAAGAGGAAGGGCGAGCTGGCTGATAAAAAAAAATACAAAAAAAACTGTTACTTAAAAACAATAAATGGCAAAACTTGCGTCATCTTAAGAAAATTTGATGTTGGTGTTGACGTATTTTCTGCTCCGAACGCGCATGAAAAAGCCAAACCACCCGTTTTATTTAAAAATAACCGATTTTTTTTTTCATATGTGAAATTGAAATGTTTTGTTGTGCTAATTATATCGTTTATATGTGCGTATTTATAAATACAGTTTTGTATTAATTTCGAATTTTTTTAATTTTTCACTCATTATCGATTATTCGAAATCTCGAAAGCAGAAATATCTCAATAATTCATATTTAACCCTGACCCTTGACAAAACGAATTATCGGGATTCTACTGTATTCATTTTTTTTTTTTTTTTTTTTTTTGGTTTTGGCTTAAGACTTCCATTGAAGTGCTATATAGGACAGTGAAATTGGGGTCCCTTTTTGGCATCCAGATATGTCGGACAAATTAAAAAAAATATATTAAAAAACTCAGAAAAATGATGGGATTGTTCGGTAGAAGTAAATCCTAAAACAATTATTAGCCTTCATAAAACAAAATCGCCTTATTCATCTGAAAAAAATGTCATGAAACTGGAAAAAAGCAATGCGTGAAAAAAAATGATCTCAAAAGCACCGCCGAAAAGCAAGTGAATTTATCGTCTTAGAATACCGCGAGGCTTAAGTCGATGGAGTGCCTGGCAAAGAGGGCGAGCCAGCTGATAAAAAAAAATACAAAAAAAACTGTTACTTGAAAACAATAAATGGCAAAACTTGCGTCATCTTAAGAAAATTTGATGTTGGTGTTGACGTATTTTCTGCTCCGAACGCGCATGAAAAAGCCAAACCTCCCGTTTTATTTAAAAATAACCGATTTTTTTTTTCATATGTGAAATTGAAATGTTTTGTTGTGCTAATTATATCGTTTATATGTGCGTATTTATAAATACAGTTTTGTATTAATTTCGAATTTTTTTAATTTTTCACTCATTATCGATTATTCGAAATCTCGAAAGCAGAAATATCTCAATAATTCATATTTAACCCTGACCCTTGACAAAACGAATTATCGGGATTCTACTGTATTCATTTTTTTTTTTTTTTTTTTTTTTTTGGTTTTGGCTTAAGACTTCCATTGAAGTGCTATATAGGACAGTGAAATTGGGGTCCCTTTTTGGCATCCAGATATGTCGGACAAATTAAAAAAAATATATTAAAAAACTCAGAAAAATGATGGGATTGTTCGGTAGAAGTAAATCCTAAAACAATTATTAGCCTTCATAAAACAAAATCGCCTTATTCATCTGGAAAAAATGTCATGAAACTGGAAATAAGCAATGCGTGAAAAAAAATGATCTCAAAAGCACCGCCGAAAAGCAAGTGAATTTATCGTCTTAGAATACCGCGAGGCTTAAGTCGATGGAGCGCCTGGCAAAGAGGAAGGGCGAGCTGGCTGATAAAAAAAAATACAAAAAAAACTGTTACTTGAAAACAATAAATGGCAAAACTTGCGTCATCTTAAGAAAATTTGATGTTGGTGTTGACGTATTTTCTGCTCCGAACGCGCATGAAAAAGCCAAACCACCCGTTTTATTTAAAAATAACCGATTTTTTTTTTCATATGTGAAATTGAAATGTTTTGTTGTGCTAATTATATCGTTTATATGTGCGTATTTATAAATACAGTTTTGTATTAATTTCGAATTTTTTTAATTTTTCACTCATTATCGATTATTCGAAATCTCGAAAGCAGAAATATCTCAATAATTCATATTTAACCCTGACCCTTGACAAAACGAATTATCGGGATTCTACTGTATTCATTTTTTTTTTTTTTTTTTTTTTTTGGTTTTGGCTTAAGACTTCCATTGAAGTGCTATATAGGACAGTGAAATTGGGGTCCCTTTTTGGCATCCAGATATGTCGGACAAATTAAAAAAAATATATTAAAAAACTCAGAAAAATGATGGGATTGTTCGGTAGAAGTAAATCCTAAAACAATTATTAGCCTTCATAAAACAAAATCGCCTTATTCATCTGAAAAAAATGTCATGAAACTGGAAAAAAGCAATGCGTGAAAAAAAATGATCTCAAAAGCACCGCCGAAAAGCAAGTGAATTTATCGTCTTAGAATACCGCGAGGCTTAAGTCGATGGAGCGCCTGGCAAAGAGGAAGGGCGAGCTGGCTGATAAAAAAAAATACAAAAAAAACTGTTACTTAAAAACAATAAATGGCAAAACTTGCGTCATCTTAAGAAAATTTGATGTTGGTGTTGACGTATTTTCTGCTCCGAACGCGCATGAAAAAGCCAAACCACCCGTTTTATTTAAAAATAACCGATTTTTTTTTTCATATGTGAAATTGAAATGTTTTGTTGTGCTAATTATATCGTTTATATGTGCGTATTTATAAATACAGTTTTGTATTAATTTCGAATTTTTTTAATTTTTCACTCATTATCGATTATTCGAAATCTCGAAAGCAGAAATATCTCAATAATTCATATTTAACCCTGACCCTTGACAAAACGAATTATCGGGATTCTACTGTATTCATTTTTTTTTTTTTTTTTTTTTTGGTTTTGGCTTAAGACTTCCATTGAAGTGCTATATAGGACAGTGAAATTGGGGTCCCTTTTTGGCATCCAGATATGTCGGACAAATTAAAAAAAATATATTAAAAAACTCAGAAAAATGATGGGATTGTTCGGTAGAAGTAAATCCTAAAACAATTATTAGCCTTCATAAAACAAAATCGCCTTATTCATCTGAAAAAAATGTCATGAAACTGGAAAAAAGCAATGCGTGAAAAAAAATGATCTCAAAAGCACCGCCGAAAAGCAAGTGAATTTATCGTCTTAGAATACCGCGAGGCTTAAGTCGATGGAGCGCCTGGCAAAGAGGGCGAGCCAGCTGATAAAAAAAAATACAAAAAAAACTGTTACTTGAAAACAATAAATGGCAAAACTTGCGTCATCTTAAGAAAATTTGATGTTGGTGTTGACGTATTTTCTGCTCCGAACGCGCATGAAAAAGCCAAACCACCCGTTTTATTTAAAAATAACCGATTTTTTTTTTCATAAGTGAAATTGAAATGTTTTGTTGTGCTAATTATATCGTTTATATGTGCGTATTTATAAATACAGTTTTGTATTAATTTCGAATTTTTTTAATTTTTCACTCATTATCGATTATTCGAAATCTCGAAAGCAGAAATATCTCAATAATTCATATTTAACCCTGACCCTTGACAAAACGAATTATCGGGATTCTACTGTATTCATTTTTTTTTTTTTTTTTTTTTTTTGGTTTTGGCTTAAGACTTCCATTGAAGTGCTATATAGGACAGTGAAATTGGGGTCCCTTTTTGGCATCCAGATATGTCGGACAAATTAAAAAAAATATATTAAAAAACTCAGAAAAATGATGGGATTGTTCGGTAGAAGTAAATCCTAAAACAATTATTAGCCTTCATAAAACAAAATCGCCTTATTCATCTGGAAAAAATGTCATGAAACTGGAAATAAGCAATGCGTGAAAAAAAATGATCTCAAAAGCACCGCCGAAAAGCAAGTGAATTTATCGTCTTAGAATACCGCGAGGCTTAAGTCGATGGAGCGCCTGGCAAAGAGGAAGGGCGAGCTGGCTGATAAAAAAAAATACAAAAAAAACTGTTACTTGAAAACAATAAATGGCAAAACTTGCGTCATCTTAAGAAAATTTGATGTTGGTGTTGACGTATTTTCTGCTCCGAACGCGCATGAAAAAGCCAAACCACCCGTTTTATTTAAAAATAACCGATTTTTTTTTTCATATGTGAAATTGAAATGTTTTGTTGTGCTAATTATATCGTTTATATGTGCGTATTTATAAATACAGTTTTGTATTAATTTCGAATTTTTTTAATTTTTCACTCATTATCGATTATTCGAAATCTCGAAAGCAGAAATATCTCAATAATTCATATTTAACCCTGACCCTTGACAAAACGAATTATCGGGATTCTACTGTATTCATTTTGTTTTTTTTTTTTCTTTTTGTTTTGGCTTAAGACTTCCATTGAAGTGCTATATAGGACAGTGAAATTGGGGTCCCTTTTTGGCATCCAGATATGTCGGACAAATTAAAAAAAATATATTAAAAAACTCAGAAAAATGATGGGATTGTTCGGTAGAAGTAAATCCTAAAACAATTATTAGCCTTCATAAAACAAAATCGCCTTATTCATCTGAAAAAAATGTCATGAAACTGGAAAAAAGCAATGCGTGAAAAAAAATGATCTCAAAAGCACCGCCGAAAAGCAAGTGAATTTATCGTCTTAGAATACCGCGAGGCTTAAGTCGATGGAGCGCCTGGCAAAGAGGAAGGGCGAGCTGGCTGATAAAAAAAAATACAAAAAAAACTTTTACTTAAAAACAATAAATGGCAAAACTTGCGTCATCTTAAGAAAATTTGATGTTGGTGTTGACGTATTTTCTGCTCCGAACGCGCATGAAAAAGCCAAACCACCCGTTTTATTTAAAAATAACCGATTTTTTTTTCATATGTGAAATTGAAATGTTTTGTTGTGCTAATTATATCGTTTATATGTGCGTATTTATAAATACAGTTTTGTATTAATTTCGAATTTTTTTAATTTTTCACTCATTATCGATTATTCGAAATCTCGAAAGTAGAAATATCTCAATAAATCATATTTAACCCTGACCCTTGACAAAACGAATTATCGGGATTCTACTGTATTCATTTTGTTTTTTTTTTTTCTTTTTGTTTTGGCTTAAGACTTCCATTGAAGTGCTATATAGGACAGTGAAATTGGGGTCCCTTTTTGGCATCCAGATATGTCGGACAAATTAAAAAAAATATATTAAAAAACTCAGAAAAATGATGGGATTGTTCGGTAGAAGTAAATCCTAAAACAATTATTAGCCTTCATAAAACAAAATCGCCTTATTCATCTGAAAAAAATGTCATGAAACTGGAAAAAAGCAATGCGTGAAAAAAAATGATCTCAAAAGCACCGCCGAAAAGCAAGTGAATTTATCGTCTTAGAATACCGCGAGGCTTAAGTCGATGGAGCGCCTGGCAAAGAGGAAGGGCGAGCTGGCTGATAAAAAAAAATACAAAAAAAACTTTTACTTAAAAACAATAAATGGCAAAACTTGCGTCATCTTAAGAAAATTTGATGTTGGTGTTGACGTATTTTCTGCTCCGAACGCGCATGAAAAAGCCAAACCACCCGTTTTATTTAAAAATAACCGATTTTTTTTTCATATGTGAAATTGAAATGTTTTGTTGTGCTAATTATATCGTTTATATGTGCGTATTTATAAATACAGTTTTGTATTAATTTCGAATTTTTTTAATTTTTCACTCATTATCGATTATTCGAAATCTCGAAAGTAGAAATATCTCAATAAATCATATTTAACCCTGACCCTTGACAAAACGAATTATCGGGATTCTACTGTATTCATTTTTTTTTTTTTTTTTTTTTTGGTTTTGGCTTAAGACTTCCATTGAAGTGCTATATAGGACAGTGAAATTGGGGTCCCTTTTTGGCATCCAGATATGTCGGACAAATTAAAATAAATATATTAAAAACTCAGAAAAATGATGGGATTGTTCGGTAGAAGTAAATCCTAAAACAATTATTAGCCTTCATAAAACAAAATCGCCTTATTCATCTGGAAAAAATGTCATGAAACTGGAAATAAGCAATGCGTGAAAAAAAATGATCTCAAAAGCACCGCCGAAAAGCAAGTGAATTTATCGTCTTAGAATACCGCGAGGCTTAAGTCGATGGAGCGCCTGGCAAAGAGGAAGGGCGAGCTGGCTGATAAAAAAAAATACAAAAAAAACTGTTACTTGAAAACAATAAATGGCAAAACTTGCGTCATCTTAAGAAAATTTGATGTTGGTGTTGACGTATTTTCTGCTCCGAACGCGCATGAAAAAGCCAAACCACCCGTTTTATTTAAAAATAACCGATTTTTTTTTTCATATGTGAAATTGAAATGTTTTGTTGTGCTAATTATATCGTTTATATGTGCGTATTTATAAATACAGTTTTGTATTAATTTCGAATTTTTTTAATTTTTCACTCATTATCGATTATTCGAAATCTCGAAAGCAGAAATATCTCAATAATTCATATTTAACCCTGACCCTTGACAAAACGAATTATCGGGATTCTACTGTATTCATTTTTTTTTTTTTTTTTTTTTTTTTGGTTTTGGCTTAAGACTTCCATTGAAGTGCTATATAGGACAGTGAAATTGGGGTCCCTTTTTGGCATCCAGATATGTCGGACAAATTAAAAAAAATATATTAAAAAACTCAGAAAAATGATGGGATTGTTCGGTAGAAGTAAATCCTAAAACAATTATTAGCCTTCATAAAACAAAATCGCCTTATTCATCTGAAAAAAATGTCATGAAACTGGAAAAAAGCAATGCGTGAAAAAAAATGATCTCAAAAGCACCGCCGAAAAGCAAGTGAATTTATCGTCTTAGAATACCGCGAGGCTTAAGTCGATGGAGCGCCTGGCAAAGAGGGCGAGCCAGCTGATAAAAAAAAATACAAAAAAAACTGTTACTTGAAAACAATAAATGGCAAAACTTGCGTCATCTTAAGAAAATTTGATGTTGGTGTTGACGTATTTTCTGCTCCGAACGCGCATGAAAAAGCCAAACCACCCGTTTTATTTAAAAATAACCGATTTTTTTTTTCATATGTGAAATTGAAATGTTTTGTTGTGCTAATTATATCGTTTATATGTGCGTATTTATAAATACAGTTTTGTATTAATTTCGAATTTTTTTAATTTTTCACTCATTATCGATTATTCGAAATCTCGAAAGCAGAAATATCTCAATAATTCATATTTAACCCTGACCCTTGACAAAACGAATTATCGGGATTCTACTGTATTCATTTTTTTTTTTTTTTTTTTTTTTTTTGGTTTTGGCTTAAGACTTCCATTGAAGTGCTATATAGGACAGTGAAATTGGGGTCCCTTTTTGGCATCCAGATATGTCGGACAAATTAAAAAAAATATATTAAAAAACTCAGAAAAATGATGGGATTGTTCGGTAGAAGTAAATCCTAAAACAATTATTAGCCTTCATAAAACAAAATCGCCTTATTCATCTGGAAAAAATGTCATGAAACTGGAAATAAGCAATGCGTGAAAAAAAATGATCTCAAAAGCACCGCCGAAAAGCAAGTGAATTTATCGTCTTAGAATACCGCGAGGCTTAAGTCGATGGAGCGCCTGGCAAAGAGGAAGGGCGAGCTGGCTGATAAAAAAAAATACAAAAAAAACTGTTACTTGAAAACAATAAATGGCAAAACTTGCGTCATCTTAAGAAAATTTGATGTTGGTGTTGACGTATTTTCTGCTCCGAACGCGCATGAAAAAGCCAAACCACCCGTTTTATTTAAAAATAACCGATTTTTTTTTTCATATGTGAAATTGAAATGTTTTGTTGTGCTAATTATATCGTTTATATGTGCGTATTTATAAATACAGTTTTGTATTAATTTCGAATTTTTTTAATTTTTCACTCATTATCGATTATTCGAAATCTCGAAAGCAGAAATATCTCAATAATTCATATTTAACCCTGACCCTTGACAAAACGAATTATCGGGATTCTACTGTATTCATTTTTTTTTTTTTTTTTTTTTTTTTTGGTTTTGGCTTAAGACTTCCATTGAAGTGCTATATAGGACAGTGAAATTGGGGTCCCTTTTTGGCATCCAGATATGTCGGACAAATTAAAAAAAATATATTAAAAAACTCAGAAAAATGATGGGATTGTTCGGTAGAAGTAAATCCTAAAACAATTATTAGCCTTCATAAAACAAAATCGCCTTATTCATCTGGAAAAAATGTCATGAAACTGGAAATAAGCAATGCGTGAAAAAAAATGATCTCAAAAGCACCGCCGAAAAGCAAGTGAATTTATCGTCTTAGAATACCGCGAGGCTTAAGTCGATGGAGTGCCTGGCAAAGAGGAAGGGCGAGCTGGCTGATAAAAAAAAATACAAAAAAAACTGTTACTTGAAAACAATAAATGGCAAAACTTGCGTCATCTTAAGAAAATTTGATGTTGGTGTTGACGTATTTTCTGCTCCGAACGCGCATGAAAAAGCCAAACCACCCGTTTTATTTAAAAATAACCGATTTTTTTTTTCATATGTGAAATTGAAATGTTTTGTTGTGCTAATTATATCGTTTATATGTGCGTATTTATAAATACAGTTTTGTATTAATTTCGAATTTTTTTAATTTTTCACTCATTATCGATTATTCGAAATCTCGAAAGCAGAAATATCTCAATAATTCATATTTAACCCTGACCCTTGACAAAACGAATTATCGGGATTCTACTGTATTCATTTTTTTTTTTTTTTTTTTTTTTTTGGTTTTGGCTTAAGACTTCCATTGAAGTGCTATATAGGACAGTGAAATTGGGGTCCCTTTTTGGCATCCAGATATGTCGGACAAATTAAAAAAAATATATTAAAAAACTCAGAAAAATGATGGGATTGTTCGGTAGAAGTAAATCCTAAAACAATTATTAGCCTTCATAAAACAAAATCGCCTTATTCATCTGAAAAAAATGTCATGAAACTGGAAAAAAGCAATGCGTGAAAAAAAATGATCTCAAAAGCACCGCCGAAAAGCAAGTGAATTTATCGTCTTAGAATACCGCGAGGCTTAAGTCGATGGAGCGCCTGGCAAAGAGGGCGAGCCAGCTGATAAAAAAAAATACAAAAAAAACTGTTACTTGAAAACAATAAATGGCAAAACTTGCGTCATCTTAAGAAAATTTGATGTTGGTGTTGACGTATTTTCTGCTCCGAACGCGCATGAAAAAGCCAAACCACCCGTTTTATTTAAAAATAACCGATTTTTTTTTTCATATGTGAAATTGAAATGTTTTGTTGTGCTAATTATATCGTTTATATGTGCGTATTTATAAATACAGTTTTGTATTAATTTCGAATTTTTTTAATTTTTCACTCATTATCGATTATTCGAAATCTCGAAAGCAGAAATATCTCAATAATTCATATTTAACCCTGACCCTTGACAAAACGAATTATCGGGATTCTACTGTATTCATTTTTTTTTTTTTTTTTTTTTTTTGGTTTTGGCTTAAGACTTCCATTGAAGTGCTATATAGGACAGTGAAATTGGGGTCCCTTTTTGGCATCCAGATATGTCGGACAAATTAAAAAAAATATATTAAAAAACTCAGAAAAATGATGGGATTGTTCGGTAGAAGTAAATCCTAAAACAATTATTAGCCTTCATAAAACAAAATCGCCTTATTCATCTGGAAAAAATGTCATGAAACTGGAAATAAGCAATGCGTGAAAAAAAATGATCTCAAAAGCACCGCCGAAAAGCAAGTGAATTTATCGTCTTAGAATACCGCGAGGCTTAAGTCGATGGAGCGCCTGGCAAAGAGGAAGGGCGAGCTGGCTGATAAAAAAAAATACAAAAAAAACTGTTACTTGAAAACAATAAATGGCAAAACTTGCGTCATCTTAAGAAAATTTGATGTTGGTGTTGACGTATTTTCTGCTCCGAACGCGCATGAAAAAGCCAAACCTCCCGTTTTATTTAAAAATAACCGATTTTTTTTTTCATATGTGAAATTGAAATGTTTTGTTGTGCTAATTATATCGTTTATATGTGCGTATTTATAAATACAGTTTTGTATTAATTTCGAATTTTTTTAATTTTTCACTCATTATCGATTATTCGAAATCTCGAAAGCAGAAATATCTCAATAATTCATATTTAACCCTGACCCTTGACAAAACGAATTATCGGGATTCTACTGTATTCATTTTTTTTTTTTTTTTTTTTTTTTGGTTTTGGCTTAAGACTTCCATTGAAGTGCTATATAGGACAGTGAAATTGGGGTCCCTTTTTGGCATCCAGATATGTCGGACAAATTAAAAAAAATATATTAAAAAACTCAGAAAAATGATGGGATTGTTCGGTAGAAGTAAATCCTAAAACAATTATTAGCCTTCATAAAACAAAATCGCCTTATTCATCTGGAAAAAATGTCATGAAACTGGAAATAAGCAATGCGTGAAAAAAAATGATCTCAAAAGCACCGCCGAAAAGCAAGTGAATTTATCGTCTTAGAATACCGCGAGGCTTAAGTCGATGGAGCGCCTGGCAAAGAGGAAGGGCGAGCTGGCTGATAAAAAAAAATACAAAAAAAACTGTTACTTGAAAACAATAAATGGCAAAACTTGCGTCATCTTAAGAAAATTTGATGTTGGTGTTGACGTATTTTCTGCTCCGAACGCGCATGAAAAAGCCAAACCACCCGTTTTATTTAAAAATAACCGATTTTTTTTTTCATATGTGATATTGAAATGTTTTGTTGTGCTAATTATATCGTTTATATGTGCGTATTTATAAATACAGTTTTGTATTAATTTCGAATTTTTTTAATTTTTCACTCATTATCGATTATTCGAAATCTCGAAAGCAGAAATATCTCAATAATTCATATTTAACCCTGACCCTTGACAAAACGAATTATCGGGATTCTACTGTATTCATTTTTTTTTTTTTTTTTTTTTTTTTGGTTTTGGCTTAAGACTTCCATTGAAGTGCTATATAGGACAGTGAAATTGGGGTCCCTTTTTGGCATCCAGATATGTCGGACAAATTAAAAAAAATATATTAAAAAACTCAGAAAAATGATGGGATTGTTCGGTAGAAGTAAATCCTAAAACAATTATTAGCCTTCATAAAACAAAATCGCCTTATTCATCTGAAAAAAATGTCATGAAACTGGAAAAAAGCAATGCGTGAAAAAAAATGATCTCAAAAGCACCGCCGAAAAGCAAGTGAATTTATCGTCTTAGAATACCGCGAGGCTTAAGTCGATGGAGCGCCTGGCAAAGAGGGCGAGCCAGCTGATAAAAAAAAATACAAAAAAAACTGTTACTTGAAAACAATAAATGGCAAAACTTGCGTCATCTTAAGAAAATTTGATGTTGGTGTTGACGTATTTTCTGCTCCGAACGCGCATGAAAAAGCCAAACCACCCGTTTTATTTAAAAATAACCGATTTTTTTTTTCATATGTGAAATTGAAATGTTTTGTTGTGCTAATTATATCGTTTATATGTGCGTATTTATAAATACAGTTTTGTATTAATTTCGAATTTTTTTAATTTTTCACTCATTATCGATTATTCGAAATCTCGAAAGCAGAAATATCTCAATAATTCATATTTAACCCTGACCCTTGACAAAACGAATTATCGGGATTCTACTGTATTCATTTTTTTTTTTTTTTTTTTTTTTTGGTTTTGGCTTAAGACTTCCATTGAAGTGCTATATAGGACAGTGAAATTGGGGTCCCTTTTTGGCATCCAGATATGTCGGACAAATTAAAAAAAATATATTAAAAAACTCAGAAAAATGATGGGATTGTTCGGTAGAAGTAAATCCTAAAACAATTATTAGCCTTCATAAAACAAAATCGCCTTATTCATCTGGAAAAAATGTCATGAAACTGGAAATAAGCAATGCGTGAAAAAAAATGATCTCAAAAGCACCGCCGAAAAGCAAGTGAATTTATCGTCTTAGAATACCGCGAGGCTTAAGTCGATGGAGCGCCTGGCAAAGAGGAAGGGCGAGCTGGCTGATAAAAAAAAATACAAAAAAAACTGTTACTTGAAAACAATAAATGGCAAAACTTGCGTCATCTTAAGAAAATTTGATGTTGGTGTTGACGTATTTTCTGCTCCGAACGCGCATGAAAAAGCCAAACCACCCGTTTTATTTAAAAATAACCGATTTTTTTTTTCATATGTGAAATTGAAATGTTTTGTTGTGCTAATTATATCGTTTATATGTGCGTATTTATAAATACAGTTTTGTATTAATTTCGAATTTTTTTAATTTTTCACTCATTATCGATTATTCGAAATCTCGAAAGCAGAAATATCTCAATAATTCATATTTAACCCTGACCCTTGACAAAACGAATTATCGGGATTCTACTGTATTCATTTTTTTTTTTTTTATCTCTATATTGTTTGTTGCTTACAGACTTATATTACAATTGAAATAATTTTATCGGGAATTAGTGAAATGATTTGTTTTTTTAAATTACCAAATTTGGAGATAACATCATTTCTCTTAATCTGGGTTGATCCTTGGATTAATAAAATATAATAATGTTTTGTTAATCTTCAACCAAGATCGTATCAAAATATAAAAATGTAGAGGGTTAAATTCATATTTCTCTTATAGTTTTAACATATAAATTTATGATTAAAACAATGTAAAAAATATATGAATACAATCCATTAAATTCTTTATTGGCTTTACTTTTAAATTGATATAAAAATTAATCTATCGGTATAAATGAAATAATCAATAAAACTAAACAATTTGTTGTAACAGACTTTCACTCACTTTCCAAAAGATCGATCACTTGGTATTCCTTAGAAAATGGAAGGATACAAAACAAAGAGTGTGGCTCAACAGGATAAAGAAGCTGTGCGTAGGGGCATCTTGTGTTTTATAATTTGTTATAATTACCCCTAGATATCCAATAAATAAATTTAAAAATTTATTTTAGCATATAAATTTTCACTTTTTCTTTTGCGATTTTTTTTTTCAGTTCATAAAAATAAAACTTGAACAAGTTAAGAAACACATGCCATCTGATTTGACAGTATAACTAAGAGTTTTACTTTTTAAATCAGTTGAAAATATATATTTAGACATCACAAAGTTTCACCTGTCACATCAGATAAAAAAAAACGGTAATCCCATCTGGGATTACTCTTTCTAGCCTCCTTTTACCATATCAATATTCTCGTTCAGTATTGCTTTGGCTCTGCTTTGTTACGGTCTGTGAGTTTTATATTTCGTAAAAATACGTATAAGGATGAGTGGTTTATCTCGAGAACGTAAAATGTTGAGTTAAAATGTGGAGTTAGCGTTGTCTTCTCATCATCCACGTAAGTCTAATATTTTTGCAGTAGGCGGGATTTTTTTATAAATATATTTGTGTGATTTTCTTATCTCTTGCCGGTTTAATTATATTTTTTTAGCGTCTGATGAGTCTACGAATAGTGATCTGTCTGAAGATCCGAAATTATCCGATAGAGATGCAATGAACCCGACGTCCAAAATGCATCAACCAGTGATGCTAACACAGAGATATACAAAAGGCGTCGTTTATCGTCACCTACTATTGTACAAACTCAACCTTCAGTAAGTACAATTGAAGAAGTGTCAAGCAGTGAAACTTAGGAAGATCCAGATTCACACATGCGTGATAGTGAAATATTTGATATCGTTTGGACAGATCCAGAAGGACGAAAGAAGAAATTCAATTTTGATATCCCAAACGGAATACCAGAGGAGTTAATTTCCGAGCTTGAAAATGGAAGTCCTTACGATTTTTGGGCAAAATTTGTTGACGAAGATTTAATCAAATCAATGGTGGAGCAAGCGAATACATGCATACATCACAAACACCCCCCAAGCTCGTCAGCCACACCAATGTCTTCCTTTCATGGAGAAATCAATGTAGGAGAAATGAAAAAAAAAATTGGGCTCATCGCATACATGGGAATAGTGCGACTTCCTCCTGTGAGGGAATGCATTGAGTCTGAACAAATGTTTACTATAACAATCAGGTAAGTAAAATCACTGCAATATTTTATTATAAATAATAAAACATCTTATTTTTTAATTAGAAAAATAAATCATACGAGGAGAAGATGTATTGTACAGAAAGTAATGCCAGATTTTTATGAACAAGGAATGAACGAAGGGAATGCGGAGATCTGTACATAATCTTTATAAAACTGAGGAATGAGTCTCAAAAGTCTGATAATAGTTTGAGAATGAGCGTATCGACGTTCGGTCTAAATGCTGCAAGAACGAATCAAGGATTACATTCGGCGACACCACGCATTCATGATAGAATGCATTAAGTCTGAACAAATAGCGGCTTTACCAGTTAGGTAAGTAAAATCACTGCTATATTTTATTCTAAGTATAAAAACATTTTATTTTTTATTCAGAAAAATAAATCTTATTAGTAGAGGATGTATTGTTCAGAAAGCAATATCGGATTTTTATAAACAAGGATGCCGCACATTTCTTCCGGAAGTAAATGCAGGTCATGAACACAAAGTACACTCTGCCATGCCTGTGGAGTGCCAGGCGTCTGGCAGACAAAATATAAAATTCAAGTTTGAGAACTCAAAATTCGAATAAAATTCAATTTAAATACTCATGAGTACCTAATAAAAGATCAGATATCTAATAGGCTTATATACCAACAAAATTTCGTGATTACTTTCAAAAATTCCAATGTTGGCAATTGTAATTAAGTATATTCTTATATGTATGCGTCGCCAATGTCTGTTGACAATTTTCGCTTTATTTTATTTTCTTCCCCTCTTCAATTATGAATCTAAAAAAACAGACGAAGACGGTGAAGTCAAATCCTTTTGGAATCAAACTTAACGAAAATGCAAGGAAAAATTTCGATCTAGGCAATACTACTATTTGGCATATGGGCAAGTAAAATTGCATCCTGAGTTGAGACAAAAACGAACAGGTATAAAATAACTCGAATTTCGAGTCTTCAAAGTAGAATTTTGTCTGCCGTACGCCCGGCACTCCTCAAGCATGGCAGAGTCAGTTTTTTCATAATAGTACTACGCCTACTTTCATATGAGTAAAAAACGAACAGGTACGAAATAACTCAAATTTCGAGTTTTCAAACGAGGATTTTGTCTGCAGAACGCCGGCACTCCACAAGGGTGGTAGAATGAGTTTTTTCATAACAATACTACGCCTATTTTCATATGATTCAAAAACGAATAGGTATGTTCGTTCTTCCGGTAACTTAGATAATGCATTTTTTGTAACGTTTCGGAACGGTCGCCATTTTCATTTCCTACCAACCCTGATTGGCTGAATCACAAATTTTCAATCTATAAAGGGGACAGATAACATTCAAGTATACGAAAATTAGGGTGAAGTAACTTGTTTTTTTCAACGGGCTCTTGGACTATACAGTGTGACATTGAAAATAGGGATGATGAAACTAAACACTGCTTGTAGTGACTGATCGATGTTTCGGTTTCGGCTAAAAATCGGCTCGACCGAAAGGTGCAATTGTCCTTAGTTGGGACAATTCTAGACAGTATTCAGTTTGTAATATAGCCTTTTTAGGAAGAATGGAACGAGGCTACACGATTTGGACCAGTTCAGCCCGATATCCTGGCATCGTCTGCTTCCGAGAATATAGTAGTGTCCTTTTGTTAGTTTAGTGGCGAGTTAGTTATTTTTGTTTTAACTTTCGACATAATGTAATGATTAGGATAATGAACTTAACAAGGTTAAATTTAAATTACCGAGTTAACTCTCGGTAACTACAACTTCAAGGGAATGAGAAATCACTTCCGAGTTAAAAATATTTTTAGGGTTAAAAATAGAAGTTAGAGTTAAAAATAGTTTGTTTTATGTAGGTTTTCTTTTAGACATTTCGAGTTATAGAAGTAATATTTAATAATATAACGTAAAATAATAATTAAAATACTGTACCACTACAACCATCCATGAAGAGGTTCAGTACTTAGTAAGAACGTACTGTTTCTAGATCAAGGAGTTCATTTGACCAGGATCTCGCCCAACCACCAGGTTTTTTCCCCAATTAAGACATCCACAGTAAAGAGGCTGGGTGATATAGCAGAATAAATATCTGCCACAAGACTGAACTCGAACCCTGGCCCAGGAGAAATAGATCAATTATTTTTAAGAGATAAAATAATAATATAATGTAGTAATGATGCAACACTCACGCTTGCACTTTCACTACAAATATTCTAAAAAAAAAAATATATTGAGTATTTTATTTTATTTATTTTAATTTTGAGCACTCGCTAAATTTACATTAGTCGTGAACAAATATGTCGACAAAATTTTCAGCTTTTTCACTTAAAATGAACCAACCCCCCCCCCCCCCCAAAAAAAAAAACTAAGATTTTTGCCAGCTTTAATGATCAATTTATCACAGAGAACCAACGTCTAAAAGTTATATTGGGTGCGGTAGTGCTGGAACAAGGTCGCACCGGACAATAGGTACGTCTAACAAAAGAACATTCGAGAAAAGGATAAGCGAGAGTATATGAATGGGACCTAAAAGGTAAGATTTTTCTCGTGATACGTGACAATGCACCAGATATGGCTGTATCATGTATGGGTAATATGACTTTATAGGTGGTTTGTCACTCACGTTCCAATTGGTGATAAAAAATTAATTATTTGTCAATGAAAACATCAATTTTTTAATACGAAAGCGTGGACGAATCGTCAGCCATCTCTACTATTTTGAGCAAGCCTCCGGAAAATCGGTAGAACGTCAAAATCGATGTGGACTGCCGGTACACACCTTGGTGCAAGAGGTGAGGTGGAACAGCGCCTAGTTAATGTTGCAGAGGCTTTTTGAACAAAAAAGGGCAGTAGACTTGTAAGGTATAGAATATGGTGAGATAAATACGATTTGCCCTTTTTTACTGAGGCATTATTAAACACCTGACAGATGTTTAAAAAATATTTTTCGAAGCTACACTTGAATCATCGTTCGATAACGCGTGCGTTTCTTTAATAGCACCTTTGGTATCTTTAATAAATCAAAAATTACAGGTTCGATGTGATAACGAAGAACAAATATGAAAATTTCACAGAGTGAATCGTTAAACACAAAATTCTCTTTCGTAAAGGGCATCCTTCACTGATGACTAATACGATGACTGAAATAATACATTTTTTGAATGGACTTAACCAGAATGAGCTCGTACTCTGAGTTCCCTCATCTACGGATTCGATCCTGCCTGCATCCAATAATTATTGGACCAGTAATATCGACACTGCAAAAGTAGCAATCATTGGAATGATTTCTTGGCACCCTCCATATCATAGAAACAGCAAATTTAATTTAATTTTTTTTCTCCTTTTTTGACCATTTTCTTAGATGTTCGACACATACATAACATACCTTATGCGGGGCCCAAGATTTATCCTGATCACCAAGTTTAGTTCCAAAGTATGATAGATAAACCTTTTTGACAAAGTCTGTAATGTTTCTTTGGCGTTTTTTTTATCACAAACTCACCACAAATATAACAAAAACTGTCAGCAGAGTTTTTACAGCCGCGATTAGACATTGTACTGAGCACATGTACAGGAAACGTGAAAGTGAGGTTAGGTTGACAGTAAACAAAACATCAGCTGTTAACAGAAAAAATAATCAACCTTTTTTGACCAGAAAATGTATTTCAGCAGTGCAACCAACTTCATCCACACCAATAAACCTAGTTTTTCAATTATTTATTTTAAATATTAAAGCTGTTCAATTCTTTAAAAATCGCTTAATTTAATAAATTTAACAATAAAATATGAAGAAATTGTGGGTGATACAGCTTTTTTAATATAATATTTGGATTCAGCACCCTAAAAACTATAGGAATAAGGCATTTTCAGTACAAAAGTTTTTTCATCGTTGGCCTGTGTAATCAGCAGGATTCACACAACTGACAGGATGCAGACGACTACTGACGCAACAGAACTTGAATTTAAAGACTAAACTAAAGTATTACTGTTTAAACAAATAATTCAGGTTACAACGCAATTCTGACATATGTGCCTTCTGGGGAACCCTAGTATCCATATCATTCTTCATGAAAAGCGGTGTTTTTAACACCTTTCGGCTCCTCCTACTAGCGTTCCCGGCGAGATGTTCCGTGCTGCTGGACGCAGATCGTCAAAACTATCCAGGAAAATGAAGAGAAACTATTTACCCTAATTTACAATATAAGATTGTTTAATTATGATAGCTAAGAATTTTGTTTTGATTGAATCGATTTTATGAAAATAAAATTTTAATACGAATGATTACTGCAATTGTGAAGGCTTACAATAATATTATTGTAAAACTAGAAGAACATGTTATAAAAACTTAAGTTTAATTGTTCATAAAGGTTTTTTTTTTTAGCTGGATTCGGCCGAAACCAAAACATAAGCCGAAATTCTGTTTCGGTTTCGGCTGAAAATTAAGTTTCGTTCGGTCACTAACTCCTTATAATAATTGTGTATCAAATAAAATGTAATGCTTAAAATATTTGACGAAATATTTATATGGATATATTCAGACATATATGATAAATGAGCAAGATTATATGAGTTAAAATTGAACAAGGTATATTTTGTGGTTTTATTGTTAATGTTGATACCTTGTGATGTACAATTTGTTTCATGGATTTTATTAGTGAGAATGAATATGTTTTAATATAGGAAAGGGGTACCCAAAGGATTAAGGAATATATACTCCGAAACGTTAATGCAGACATGAAAAGACTTCGAATAAATGGAGGAGTTGAAGGGAAGATTTGTTTTCACTGTTAGATGTTTTTGAACTTTTATTCTTCCTGTTTTTAAAATGAAGAAAGGAATTCAGAAAGTAAAGCAGTATTTTTATTTAAAAAGTCGTACAAGCTATGCTATCCTTATCGGTCGATTGGCCAATTAAGAAAAGCTCTGTTTCCTAGGAATAATTATAATAACTAAATATTTAAAAAACATTGCTATTAAAGATTTTCAATAAAGTAGTCAGTTGTGGTGGTATACCTAAAGCATTTAGTAAGTTGCAGTTAGATAGCTGAGAAATTTGCGAAACGTGGAGTGGTTAGTTATTTACCACTATTTGAGTGACTCAAGGAATCTTAAAATAATATGATATAAAACAAGAGGGTTGACTTTGAAATCAACATTAAATCCTTTTGAATTAAAACGCGTTGCAATTATATTAAACCTATAGCAGATAATTAGTTTTTAATTAATTATAAAACAAAAAACTCTTCCATTAAAGGTTTTTCTATTAGCCAGTTGTAATGTACCAAAATCAGTAATTAAAAAAAAAAAATCATGATGAATGGTATAAAACCTTACAGCTTTTCGTTAAAAAGAAAATATATTATAATCAACTTGCCGAATATCTCAAGTCCGTTTAGGTCATTTTACTATAAAATATTAAACTATTATTTATATATATATATATATATATATATATATATATATATAAATTAACTTTTTTAAGCATTCTGACATACCACATAATTAAGTTTTTTCAGTAATTAACATTTATTGCTCATTTTTTTTTTTTTTTTTTTTATTCTAAACTTTAAATAAACTCTAAACTTTTATTCTTTACTTTAAAACTCAACTAATATTGCCAGTAATGTTATTCTACAGGGACGTTTCCCGGAATAAATAAAGAATTCATTATTAATTGTTATAAACTCATGAAAGAAAACAGTGAACTCTGTCTCTGACGGTAGAAGACTTTGAGGACGCCTTAAGATGTCGTATCTGAAGTATTCACATATTTCTACTCCCAGTGGAAGCAAGTTCTCACGGCTAGGCTAAAAGAACCAATTACTGAAGGGCACTAGAGGGTGTTGTAAAATGGCAAGCTTTTAAAACTATTATAAATGTTTTATTTAATTAATGATTTTGATAAATATTTAATGAATATTTTTTTCTTAATTTATCTAATAATTTTACTCTCACTGTGAAAATTCCTTAATACGAGGTTTCGACGGTA
Source organism: Rhaphigaster nebulosa (assembly GCA_948150685.1). Taxonomy (NCBI): domain Eukaryota; kingdom Metazoa; phylum Arthropoda; class Insecta; order Hemiptera; family Pentatomidae; genus Rhaphigaster; species Rhaphigaster nebulosa. The sequence goes on from OX411307.1 coordinate 110,256,392, forward strand.
ATCGAAATGTATTTTCGAGTTGTCATTTAAGAGACACTCTCACGAGGATATGCAGGCATTAGAGCAGAGTCTTAATTACCCGAGAAATGGATTCCAGAGGCTGAATTGAGCTCAATTGAAACCACCTCCTGGGCCACTTACTGTCGGAATCGTTCTTTGGAATAGCAGAGCACCTTTTAACATCAGCGATGGTATAATTATGACAGGGGCAATTGAGATGGGTGTTTTGAAACGATCAGGCTAATTATAGGTTGAAAAATATCAAGCAAACTACATTGGCATGTTCAGGATATTGAAATCCAATTTTTATTTTTTTTTATAATACCTGGAATTTTCCCAGCCGAATTGTCTAACTTCTCTCCATACACATTTTATTTTTTGTATATTTTTTTTTTTTTCATAAATCTTGTAATGTAAAGAAAGAACAGAAAACAGGGAGTGTCGTGCTTTCATCGCCTTTAATTCTGACTGTTTGCGTGACCCCCATCTCGCGTAGCTGGTGCCCACTTGTTCGGTTTTTCAACGTCGAAAACTTCAGATACTGCATTGCGGTTATATATAAATATTTCGTCGTAATAAAATAAAAAGAAGTTACTCAAAGTTATTAAATTACAGATACTGTAATAATTAATAATTACAATAAATATAATAAATTGAATATATTTTCAGCTAGAAATGCAGTATGAAGATCGACAGTCGGAAAACTGGAGCTATAATTTATAAGGTTGAGAGCGGGAAATCCTTCTGCCTTCATGAACAATAAATAAATAATAAACAACACATAGCACTGGATTAACCACCCATCTAAAATGAAGTTGAAGTAGCCACTCAGAAAAAGAAATAAATTATAATTAAAAATTCACCTGACAGGAGACATTTTTCCTGAATAATTTCGAAAGCTGATTCAAAATCAAAAATTCGTCTTGCTATCGTTTCCATTCAAAAAATGTTCGTAAGGTCTATACACAATATAATAGATCACTAAACAATAGTTTAACTCGTACAAAAGAATTTGTAAGAAGGAGCGTATCCAAGTGGGGGCGAAGGGGGCGACCGCCCAGGGCACCACGTCATAGAAAATTTAAATATATTACAACTACATAATAGACAAATTTATAGTTTTAGGGGGCCCTCCGGACTCCCCCTTCCTATTGGGGATATGCCATCCCTTCCAAACCTCCTTGTAGCCCTCCGCAATATCGTATCGCCCAGGGCCACGTAAGATCTAGATTCCCTGCTGCCTGTAGGAACTGCTGAATGTTAATTAATTCATTATTTTTATTAATATTAATAAAAGTTTAAAAACCATTTACTTTCCATTTTTTAGGAAGGATAACACATCAATATGCTGTCTTCCACATCACCAAACCTTAACAACCAAATAGATTGGTGTACATCACATTTATAAAGATAATTTTCATAGCCCATCATCTTACGAATAATGAAATCTTCGTAACAAATAATTACTCAGAAATGAAAACAAAAAAAATGGACTAAATCAAAAGTAAATATTAAAACCAGCTTTGTTTTCTGTAAAGAAAAAAAAAAGTTTGAACATGAAATTTCAACCATCCAACAATTGTTTGTCAGTCTAATTAGCAAATGACTCTAAACTACCCATTTTTTTATTGGCAAGAGGGAAAGGGTGCAAACACATTCATGAGCAATAAATGTTAATGACATTTATTAAAAAAAAAAAAAAAAACTATTACGAGATGTCAGACTGCATAAACAGGTTAATTTATAAGTAAATGATTCAATGAAAGTTTGATTAAATGTTATGTAGTGACGGAATCTAAACAGATTTGTTGAGATATAAGTAAAATTATTTTTTATGAACTAATTCTTTATTTATTTTATTTTATCAATTTATTTTTCTTTACATTTATTTTATTGTATGCATTGTTGTACATACAGTGTGAATGGGTACTTCAGCCCTAATACTCATTGCCCTGGAGTGTGGCAGCTTGTATTATGTTTAATAAAAAAATAATAAAAAAAAAAAAAAATTCTCTATTCTGTTTAACAAAAGGGTGTAAGGTTATCCTGACTTTTTGTGCTCGTTGAAACTCAATAATGCCTACAATAGTAGATTTCTATAAGTGGAACCAATGAAAAGATTGCACCTAGCAATGGAATATTGAATGAAAAAATTATCAAGTGCACTAAAAAAATGACAATAGGAGTATCATCATAAAGCTGAGAAAATTTCTTAAAATGGGGTTGCAACGCCGTAACGTAAAATTGTGTTAATTATTAAATTATAAAAGGAAGCCAAGGGTGATACATTTATAAAGGTAGAGTTTTTATAAGCTTAATATAATTACCAAGTGTTGATATAAAAAAATATTAAAGTTGAATTCAACTTCAACACACTTGTTTTTAACCATATCATGTGATGATTTTAATAAAAATCATCGAGTCTCTGAAATAGCAGTAAATAACTAGCAAGTCAACGTTTCGCCAAGTCAGGCATCATCGGTACTGAAGAACTTAAGGTCGCACTAATGTATACCAGAGGTAGCACATCTCAGATCAACGTCAATATCCAAGATAGTTTTTCTACATTGTTTTATTTTTATTATTTATTTTTTTATTACGCTATGCGATTAACTTAAGCTAAATCACTGTAATCCTTGAGCACATTTCATTCGGCGTTCGGTTTCAACCTCATAATCGCAACTGTTTATTCAGTTTTTATTATAAAAATTTAATTTATAGCTTCAGAAAGGGAGAACTTTTCGAAAAAAAAGTGACTGAACACTTAAATGTCGGAACGTCGAACGATTTCGAATAGAAAAATAATTCATTAAAATTCATTTCCTTAACGGAACAGCCACATTATTCCGGATAAAAGGATTTCTAGTGAATCCCTTAACTGGTTGGCGACGATATGTAAAACATGATGAACAAAGGAAATGGAAAACAAATCTATTATTAATATAATTACCTAAATGCTGAAGAACAATTGAAATTTATATGATTAGCTGTGGACAATTGTTGCTTTAGATTAAAGGCCCTAATCCTATCCTGTTCGGACCCTAAGCCCTAACATGGCCAGTTTTGTATCTCCGTCCCTTTACAAATCCCATAAGAGATTGTCTTGTCAACGCTACGATTTGTTACTGAGCCGAGGCGGTTTCTATTGTCCATGATAAGGGAACCTGTATCCGATTCTCTCGATCTGTATTATATTGCTCCTCATGTATTATGCTAACAAAAGCTGTTGAGATTTTAGATTATGTTCCAGCTGCTATTTTTGATTTAGATATTTTTAAAATAAAATAAAAAATAATGAACAAATAAAAAGCGTGGATAATAACGCAGACTTGACCGATTAATATCATATTCGCAACATTCGATACGAAGGTTCATAGCTATGCTAATCAATTATAAACAAAGTATGTATTTAAACGGTTGAACTTTAGTCAAGTTATGTATTGAACGTTTTACGTTTCACATAAATGGACAGTGGATGATATAAATATAATCATCGTTCAATCTTGCATTTCAATATGAACCGAATATGGAATATTCATCACATTCTAAAATTATTATTGACGGAATGGATAATGAATATTGTCATGCATTTAAATTCAAAAATAGAACTGCTGGATGTGTTGCGCAGCCCAAAAGTTGTACTGCCCAAATTGAATCCACCACAATCGGGACGCGTGAGAGCCTGGCATAGGATTGCACACTTTCCTGAACCAAGAATTCAATGCAATTTATAACATGATACATCACATTATAGTTAGCTTTCCTGTGCCTGGTCTTTCATTTAAAGTGAGGAATTAATAAAGATTACTAGATGTGTTGCACCAGCTCACTGTTGACAAGTTGTAATGAAAATGAATTACTGGTGTCATTAACCCGTCAAAATAAAGACGTCCATTCGAATAACGTTCCTATAAGAAAGGAGTATGTCTACATAAAATTCAGTTTTCTGTCTGTCTTCGAAATGAAAGTTGGCCTGGCTAAATTTATATGTTTTCGCCGGATGGCCCGTCGAAAAAACCAACAAAAAAAAAAACAACAAGATATTATTTAATTACCAAATTTTTTATTTAAAAATGTTTTAGAAAGAGGAATCATTTTTAGTGACGGTATTATGTTTGTGCTGATCAACTATTAATTTTTTAATAACGGACAACCCATAATGAGAAATTTGGAAAAATTGCTTATTGGGCCAAAAATATAGTTTAAACCAAAAGTTCTAAAGTTTGGATGGAATGAAGAGGTTGAAACAAGGGGAACACATTGCTGATTTTAAACGAGGCAACCAGTAGGTCTTTAAATTGTTTTTTTTGTTTGTTTTTTAAAATATGAATTAAATTTTACGAAATAAATATCTTAACTTCCGCAATGGTTCCCACAGTTGTCGACTGGATAAAAATTCTCTAAACTAGAAGAAAAAAGAAAGAAAGATAACATGACAGAGCTCATGGACGGATGTAGGGGCCCGGTTTCATAATATATGCATACACCGACCTTAGGAGACCCCAACATGGTGATGTGCTGCATCAACAAGCGTCTCTGCCATACAGAATAATAAAATTAAAGCGTGTCTTAGCCAACGGAGCTCGGATGAAATAAGCCTTTCTGCGGAATCCATTGTTGGCGTGAAATATAATCACCTGAAGAAAAGAAGGAATCGTAGAAACCTTGTTAGAGTTGTCCAATTTCTGTATAATTAACTCCCAGCCGGTCCAGAGAAAAGTAACTGTGATGAAAATTTTAATTTATCATTATTTCCTAAATGTTGGAACCATTACATTCGAGAGTTCATAGCCAATTTAGATCTGTAATGGATGGGTTGGCTTAAATATCTTGGCGGACCCATGGAATCAATTTCTACCTCTAACACCCTTGGCTAGAAAAGGTTGGCAACTATAAGGTAGATATGCTGCCTTTCTCGTCCTTTTCGGAGTGCATCAAGGCAATAAGCCACACAAACAACAAACCCATCAGTCACATTGTAATTCTTTTAGAAAACTAAAATTTCTATACATGATTTAAAAAAAACTAATTTTGTAAATCAAATATACACTTTATATACACAAGGGGCTGACACGATTTTTTAAATTTTTCAAGGGGTCGACAATAAATAAATTGGACGGAAACACCTAAAATGATTTAAACGCCACTTCTATAATTAGTGCCTCAGGATGCATTAAAATTCTAAAAATTCTTAGAGGAATATGTCAAAAAGATGAATTTACTTGTATACCATCATTTGGGCATTATAGTCTACGAATTTTAAGTGGTTATCGAAAATTCTCTGTGAGTGTAAATACGATCTTATTCTTTCGGGCTATGTCGATATGTAGCTCTATTTTTATTTATTTTGAAAATTGACTTTTATTTTATTTATGCTTTTATACATTGTTTTATAATGTAACTTTATATGATATACATTTTTGACAATTGCCAGAAATAAAAGCGTGAGAGAAAATAGTTGGATTAAAATAGAAACGATAATCATGAACGTTGAATTTATTTAAAGACACACATAATGCTGAAATATTCGTTCATCCTGTACATGCAAAACTATTCACAGTTAAACATCAACCAGATTACTTAAGATGACAGAATAGAATGAATTTCACGACGATTATTTTTCAAGCCTAGTAGGGAGCTGTTTTTCTTAAATAATCAACTGTAGAGAATAAACAATTCTGTTTTTGGTTCATTATGCAGCCGGGATCAAATCGAGGACCATTTCCATTATACAGCTGTGAGCCCGATATTAAAGCCATTTCGTAAAAGACATCTTAGGAGGAAGGGGAGAATAAATTGGCAAAGACGGAATGCATTACTTGGTTGTCAAGGATAAATTAGTCTTGTTTAAATATATCGTGCCAGTTTGATATTATTTTCAATAAAAGTTTTAATTATTATAAAACAAATAACATATATCATGAATAGACAAAAATGCAGAAAATTGTAGAGGTATCGGATAGCCCTCAGACCTATGACAGGTACTTATTTTAGGATTCGAAGGGCATAAGAACCTAACAGCCACCAGACAAAGGTGCTGAAGAGAACGGTTGCAATAGAAAGAATAAGAAGATGAGGAAGCAATCCCTGATCTTCAGGATGACTCATCTGATGCTAGGTAGTCCTAGTGAAGGTGACCCTACTTTCAACTTGCTTCTTTTCTCTCGTTTTATTTCATTTATACTCGAATTGTAACTTGTAACATATTTATTCAACATTAATTTAGTCTTTTGGCCAGATATGGCTTTTGTTTTACATTTAAATATGTTATTCATAAGGGACATAGTCCCAGAATAAAGTTTTTTGTGGACTAAAAAATATAGGATAAGCAATTATTATATTCTTATGCAGATATGGTAACTAATAAAAAGTTTTTTGAATCATGAATTAAAATAATCTCTCTCTCTCTCTCTCTCTATATATATATATATATATATATATATATATATATATATATATATATATATATATATATATATATATATATATATATATATATCTCATTTAATATTTTTTTATTTAGTATTATGTATTATAAAGTTATTTATTTATATTTATTTTGATATATTAAGCACTATTTTGTTTTGTTATACCACCTGTAATTGGGCTTTGGCCTGTTGGTGGATGCTGTTCATAAATACATATATGACAGTCAAAAAAGGGTAATTATGTTAAAAATAATAAGGTTTTTACACTTTTTTTGATATTTTCTCAGTTTTGTTTTTAGTAATAAAAGATTATTAGACCAAATGTTTATTGTTAGTAACATTGTTTTTAGGATAAATTATATCGTTGTATTAAATAATTGTTATGTCTTTTAAATGAGTTTATTATGTTTTATAATAAGGCTGTTTTTAATATTTTGCTGTGGAAAATAACAGATTCGAAAGCCCGAAACGTAGTCGAATGTCATCGAATAAATGAAATGAAGTTTGTAAGTGTTAACATTTTCTTTCTGAAAATATAACAATCATAAAGAATTATTTCTGATCTGAAATGAGGAGGAGGTTGGTTTTATTCTATTTCAGAGTTGTTTTACTCCTCCCACCACACATTCAGTAGTATTGAAAGGCAGAAGCTGTTGAATATTAATGAAAGGGAAGGCCGACACAGTTTTCAAAATTTTGTAGCGTACTGGTGATTCCAAATAGGGGTAAAATGCAAAGGAATAGATAAAGCAGAAGGGATGGAAAAAGCTTTAAGTTTTCTTCCGAAACATTTTTTGGAAGGCCGTATATTAACCAACGTGTGCTAAATAGCAAAAGACAACCACTAACATCTTAACATTAAAAAAAAAAAAAAAATATATATATATATATATATATATATATATATATATATATATATATAATGGTCTTTTTTGGAAAAAAAGAATAATGAATTCATAATTACAAACAAAATTTATTCAAAGAATAAAATCCATGCAATGATTTTGTAACAGGAGATTGGGAGAAGAATCTCGGCCACCAATAGGTGCTACTTCGCCCTGTCCTGACACTCTCGGACCAGGTACTTTTAACTATAACAACAAAAGTACAGTTTTACAGGACTCTTGTTCGCCCTTGCTTATAGTTCGGAGGCTTGAGCATTTACTAAAAGCGAAGAATACAGTCTTCAGGTCTACAAGGGAGGACTCTTGAGAAGAATTTACGGAACAGATAAGGAAGGTGAAAGTTGGAGGACACGCAGGAATCAAGTGCTCTAAATCTTTTACGATGACACTGACCTGTTAACTTTATAAAAATTATAAAGGCTACTGTCGGTAGGCCATGACTCCAGTAGCGAAGTCCCTAAAAACTTCTGTTTGAGGAGCTTCACTGTACAAGAAGAATTGGATGCTCTAAAGTTAGGTGGTTGAACAGCGTGGAAGCAGACGCACGACCGCTCATCATTCGTAACTGGAGAGCTGCAGCAGTAAACAGAGCCGACTGGCGGTGGCTCTTGGAGTAGGCCCAGATGACGGATCGTCGCACCAATTATGTATGCATTCTCGAGAATCCTCCGTGCCGTCTACAAAGAAGATGGCCCCGAGATCAAATATAAAACAGTCTGTGAGTTACCAACGGGTAGTTTCAGAACGTCATTCATATGACTTATATTAATATATTATTAAGTATATTTACTTATTATATTGTAAATACAGTTGTAAATCTCAACAAATAACTTTAAAAATAAAACTTTATAGTGATATTAATAGAATTTAGAAATCAAACAGAAGATAGCCAATGTAATAAAAAATTACTGATAAATCACCGGGTGTGGATCATGTGTTGGATTGACACCTATAACTGGAATGCAATAAGTCTAATGTATCTTTCATTTGTTATAAACATTAAGAAATGTTAGTTAACAACAGAAATAAACAAGTTCTTGGAGACTAGGTGTGATACCTTGAGTAAAGTTGAAATTATTTTGCCCAATACCTGAGTCATATTAAAGATGGAGTATTGTTAATAAGGACCTAACTTGGACAGAGTAAGTAAATTACCAACCTAACATTACTTATTTATGCTAATAAGTATTAAAAAATAAAATAACAGATGGAATGATTCAGACATGAAAGACATAAGTGGAACCATGGTTTTCCTGACAATGTGAGATAAAAAGATATTTTAAGTTACTTAAGAAAAAATAAAAACTTTGATATAAAGATTTGAAATAATATGTAAAAATACAACAGAAGGAGATGATTGTCGGGGTTGCGGCCAGAAATAGAAAACGCAGTAATGAAATATACAGCTGTGGATGAAATGCATGCTTAAGTTGTGGGCCTTCATCGGGACTGAGAAAAACAAGGTAAACTACGAGGTATTATTTTTGTGTATATTATTCACTAAAATGAGTCCAGTTAGTAATTGTTGCATAACAAATGTACATTGTCTAGTTAAAAAAAAAAAAAATTGACAAAGCAGATATTCGGGTACCTTTGGAAAAAAAAGTTGACTAAGTGGATTCAAGAGGTCAAGAAAGATTTGGAACGAAATAAAATAAGAGAAGAGGAAACAATAGAGAGAAGAGGTTTTCAAAAATAACGTTTTAAAAATTAAGGGACTCAAGTAGGAATAAAACTGAGACCCGTCCAAAGCGGACTAAGGAAAGGAAAATGAGGCATCGGGAAATGATAAGAAAATGTTGTAAGGTGCTAAAGAAAAAGAAACAGGGAACAAACAATTGAAATTATTTCGTGATCCCTAATTGGTCTCAAAAAAAAAAAAGTGAATTAATTTAACTATCAATTACAGTCAAATGTCATATGATTATCACCAGGTAAAAAAAAAAAAATTGTTTGCAACGTGAAGAACTGTGAATTTGAAATGTTAATTTGTTAACAATTTTGGACTCAGGTGTAGTCTAGTTTTTCTTAACCCTGATGAAGGCCTACAATTTGAGCCGAAAAGTGGGTACATATGTTACTTTGAATTTCATTATTGTATGGTTTATTCCTGACCGCACCCTGAAGAAAAGTTTGCTTATTAAGTAGCATTAATATTTTGTTTTTCAAGTAAATTTGTCAGAAGAAGGGGTCTGTAATTCCTAAACTTTACAAAATGAAGCAGTAAACGAAGAATAAAATAAAATATTTATAATAATGGAAGCCTACATTGCTTAAAATGAACATTTAACACAGGAAATTTGCATGTAAATACAGAAACAAAAATTTCTTTTCCTCAACAAGAATTTTATATGGAATCAGAACCGTATAGGGAAGTTTGATATTATATTTCTAACTTAGAACGATTCTGAAATATACTGATAAATTGAAGATCAAAGTGTAACTGGAAATGCTGATAAATAAGTAATCAGCGTACGGATAAATCAGCTCAATCCGTTTTGCATAGTCGTCGAACGGATCACAAGTCTTGGTTTTTTACTTCCACCACACCGCACCCCTTCCGAGAAGATTTTACACGAGACAAAACAGCGTTATGTCCTCCACTATTGAAGCCACATACAAAAAAATAAATAATCAATACGCAAGTTAATAAACAGCAAGTCATTGATCCAGCCCTTTCAGTGCAGCATGCGCAAAAACTGTATTCTTCCGAATGGCCGAGGACGCATCCTTATGCGTTTATCTACTATTTTTCAAAAACATAATGCATTTTTAAATTATCCTAAAATTCATTATTCCGTTTAACACTTAGGTTATATTATAGTAATTGGAATAAAAAATAAAAAATAAAAAAAAACTGTACCACTATAACCCATGAAGGGTCTTGGGTTCAGTACTTGGTAAGGACCGTATTGTTTTTAGGCCAACGGTTGTGCATGGAGGTGATTCGGCCGAGATCACGCTCAACCGCCAGGTTTTTCCCCCACTTAAGGGTACCCACTTTATAAAGGCTGGGTGAGCCCCATGAGGGTCTCCCGATCCCACAGGTCGATCCACGGCTGATAACAGAATAAATAATTATCTGCCACAGCCGGTCTCGAACCAGGGACCGGAAGCATAGTAACACAGTGCCTTGCCACTGAGCTACTCCGCTCCTGATAGCAATTGGGGATATTTACGAAATTCCCAAACAAATTATTAAATCTTAAATTGGTTGTTTTAAAAAGGGGAACTATTTCCTCGAAGGGTAAATGGTGCGCCTTTCACCTCCAAAACAAGAGTAAGTATACAGTAAAAGTTGCAAACGGTAATGAGGTCTGTGATATGGCTTTGCACTTGTGTTTTATGTTATGCCTTAACAGGAAACACGTTCGCCGATACATACCGCAGGTCTAAACGGTTGTTATAACGAATATTCGTGTTATGGGGTTGTTTCTGGGTGTATCCAGTTGGAGTTGGTTTTTCAACAGAGAGAAAAGAGAATTTGGTCTCTGAAATCATAAAACAAAATCATAGTTTGCACATGCGCCAACGAATAGTGAAACATTCTAGCTTATTATTTAGCTTTGATCGAATTATTAAATATTGAAACAAATTATAACTAATCAGATTTCATGTGAAGAAAACCTTGTCAACCAGTGTTATTATTGAAGACTGATAATTATTATAATTATTTTATTTGAGATTAGTTATAATTAAACCTAATAAATAAATAGACATTTTAACAATTACCTGTTTTCTATCAATTGATTAACAAATTGAAAATATCACTAGTTTATTTATTATTAAAATTATTAACCCATAATTAATAAATATTAAAACTAATTTCTAATAATTATTATTATTTACTGTGACAATGATTATAATAAAACCTAATAAATAAATAACTATTGGAACAACTATCTTCCTGTTTTCTAAAAATATTATTTTTCAACTGAAATTTCAATTTATATGAATTTTAGTTTTAATAAATTAAAAATATCAATAATAGATTAATACATTTTTGTACCAAAATTTACTATCATACTTAATCCAAGATGAAAAAGAAATAATTTAGCAAGAGTATACACATTCTGTTCGTTTAATGTCTTCGCTGGACTGTATTACCGCTCATTATAAAGAAAATTTTGAATAAACAGTTTGAATTTGACTTTTGAGCAGTGCTGCCAATGCCGGTGATTTGTATTCTCTCATTTCGGGTAATTTTTTGCTTCCGATAATTTTCGGGTAGACGAAAAAATTGGGTAAAATTGCTTAATTACGTTATCTGTGTAGCACAACTATAGCGTTAGGGCTCAGCAGATTTTGGATGAACGCGATTGTAATAATCGATTGATCATAACATCGATACTGTGTCATTACACTGAAAGCGTTCAAAGTACATAATAATGACCTGTCACTAGTTCTGTGGTTTGTGATATGAGCAAATATTATATTTAGTATAGATTAGTATGGATTATATTTAGTAATATTTTTTAAACTTTAATCGAAGTGGTCAGAATCTAAGGTACAAGTAACAGAATGTTAATATTGAGTTATTTTCATTTAAAGTATTCGAGTAGCGTAAATGTGAGTATAAAACTATAAACACTAAAAATATAAATAATAATTGTGCAGACATTAACATTTTAAATATAGTATAAAGAAATGAAAATAAATAGCATAACAAATTAGATTAAAATAAATATTATTAATAAAGAAACAAATACGGAATATGCTTAAAATTAGCAAAATAAGCAGAGGAGAGGGGGACGTAAGATTAATATAATAGTAAGAATTAGTAGATTGTCAAAAGTTGTGATGGTGAATTTGAAACATGTAGTTCAGATAGACTTCATAATGGAAATTTTAGTATTTTAACGTTAAAATAATACAGTAAGGTATGGCAATTAATTTTAACAAAAATTAAATATTTTTAATGACTGATGCATAATTAGAAGATCCTAAAGAAGAAGACAAAAACATCTCGAAACATCGAAGATAATTGCGTAATAAAACAATGAATAAATAAGGAAGACTTAGTTCGCATATTTATTATAAACTGAAAATTAAAAACTACCTGAAATAGTGAAATTATTATCATGAAAAAGTAAGTTTCCTGTAATAAAAAAAACAACAAACAAAACGCAAGCATGAATGTTTTATCAGAACGTAAGAAAAATATTGGCCTCAGATAATTTTTAAAAAAATAGAAGCGAAATTACCCTATTTATTAGGTATAGATAAAACGTGTTTTTTTTGGAAATGAGATTATTTTAGTCAATTTATAGTAAATAGGAAAGAAATTTTTGGTGTAAGTAGATAATAAAAAAAGATTGGTTGATTTTTTAAATGTACGAACTCCCTCATTAAGATGAAATATAAATTAAAAAATAAATTAGACCAGCAACATAAAAAGTAAAAAATAGGTAAACATTTTAAATGGCTTTATTAAGCCGTAAAAACAACTTGTTTTACTAAAATGAGTTCATATTAATTTAAAATGTATATAAAAAATGTTTAGAATAAGGTAAGTAAAAAAAAAATAGTTAGAAAATATACATTAAAAATATAAGAGATTATGATTTATATAAAAAGGAAAAATGAAACAGAGGATGTCGAAATTTAACACATTAATTTTTTACAGATAAATAGTTTATTTAAAAATCAAAATTGCAATTGCATTGAATGTAATGAAACAATTGGATTTTATGAAATAATATATTTTAAAATGAAAAAAACCCATCTTTATTGTGAGAAACTACCACAATCCTCTATAAATATTTAATTAGTTTAATAAAATAAAATAAATGTGCATCTTAATAAATATCACAAGATCTTTAAAATGAAATTCCTGGGTAAATATATCTTGCACTGTTAACGCAAAACACACAACTGTCCTAATGAAATTACTGGGTAAAGAGCTTTAAAATGTATCATGTAAATCAAATCAAACACATAATTGCTAATATAAATATATAACGACATAATATTAATTAAACATTATAATAGCATAAAGAATGCGATTTTTTTTTTTTAACACCTGCATTAAAAATTACTTACTTGGTTTACTTGCAAAATTATCTTGAAATCCTTAAATTTTTATTAAACTATTTAAATATATATTTCATTCGTTAAACTCGAAGATCTTCAAAATTAAATCCTGCATTAGCCTGATTTACATTATTCATTCACTAATGCCGATGATTTAACTCCCCTTGAAGTAAATAGGCCGTATACTTAATCATCAGAACGTTTATTTCCTAACGATATAATTCTAAAACTATCAGGCAAATAGAAGTTCAAAATCAAATCAAATCAAGAATACAATCGTTAGCATAAAGTTAAAAGTTATATCAAAAATATATAAAATTAACTTCTTAACTTGCTCTGGAATATATTATGGTGAAAGTGGCTTATATATAAAGGGCAGAATTTATCAACACACATGATTTTAAAAATAAAAAAAATCCAATATATAATTTTAAATACAGCATTAGTGCATCGTGCGAAAAAAGGTCATAAATTTGATTTTGAGGATGTAAACAATACCTGTATATTCTAAGAAAAGAATAATTTTAGAAGAAAATGTATAGAAACTATTAATATAACAGAAACAGTAGCGTAGCCAGGATTTCGTTTTTTTTTTTTTTAAATAAGATTCAAAGAGGTTTATATAATTTATGTTAACAGATAAGAATAAGTAAAAGTATTTTGTAATTTCGAGGGAGGGGATGTGGTCCGCCCCTCCTCTCTCCCTCTGGCTACGCTACTGAACAGAAAATGTGGAAAATACATTTAATTATAAAACAGATTAAAAAAATATTAATATAACATATCCAGAGATACTAAATAAACTTAATAATCATACAAAAAAAAAGTTTCAAAAGCAATCCCATTAGGAGTGCGCTAAAACAATATTATTCCCAGTTTCAACTAAATTATTATAGTGATAATTGATTAATAGCAATAGATGCATGCCACTCAGGAAGTAGTATTTTTTTTAAACAATTCCTTAAGATATGGAAAACAAGTTAAAATAAAAATGATTTTACTACACTTAATCAATGTGAATAAAATGAATTTTGTCCAAATATTAATTTGAAACTAAATTATGGTTTTTAAATAATAATAAAATAGTTGAATAATATTTATTTAAATTATGCTTTCTAGAAATCCTACATCAACGAAAAGAAAAACTTGAACTGAAAGTGCCAATAAAAGAAAAACATGTGAATTCAGAATATTTATAATTATAACCAGTACTGCATTTAACAATATGCTTAAGAATAGTTTATATCTTGACGTAGGTGACAGAAAACAATTTTAAAATGGCCAATAATTTTATAAAAGAGGGCCAACACGTTACGAAATAAAATAATGACCTAGTAAAAAGTTTTTCTTTATAAAATAATTGTGGTCAGTTGACATCCGCATGATGGTATAGAAGGATCAATCTAATTAGGGATTAATAAATTATTTGCCATTTCTATTTGTTTGACGAACCAGAAGAACGGATATTTAAATTGTCATTGTTTGACCAATTTTGCAAGTTTCTTTTTTAGGGTATCATGTTTTTTTCAACATAAGGTTTTAGGCACGTGTTCGAATTTGTTTATCCAGAAAGTCAAGTGATAGAAGTGGCAAATAATTTATCAATCACTAATTAAATAATTGTGGACTTAAAGTCGTTCTATCATTTCTTAATCTATGTTAATCAATATCATGTATACAGAGATTTTTTTTAACTCCATTTTTTGGATTGGCCTATGAGGACCTAAGATATTCGATAAAATGTAAACTAAATATATAATCTACAAATGAAAAAACAAAATATATACATATATATAATTATACTTAAATAGAACAATTTCAGGTCCAGTATTGGAATCATATTTATGGAACTATTCAAATCTGAAGAACGTGATTAAAACATTCCATGCAATTAATAAATATTAGAACAAAAATAACAAATGATTGAAAAATTGGACTTCTCATAATAATTTAATTAATAATAATTTGCTTATCTTGTATATGTTGAAAGTTCTTGTTGAAAGTTCTCCGACGTCTTCACGGTTCCAAGACTGGGCAGATACTGAACAAGAAAGGATGAACCTAATACTTAAAATGGACTTATGGTGACTGTCTTGTACGTAATCCCCTTTTCTGAGTATAAATAGATTTATCTCCTTTTCCTCAGTTTATAAAAACTTTGGACCCTGTTACATTTGTATGTACTTCCTTCAACAACAAGCTAATTCCAGTTATTTTCATTAGTAATTCCTCTTAATATAATTTATTTTCTTAAAAATGTATTAAAAATTAATAAAAATATTTGAGGATGAAAAAAAATGGATTTTTTTTTTTTTTAATATCCCAGAACAGAAAATACCAGAAATGATGCTGTTCATTTACAAGAAGAAAGAAATTCCTCAGTTTAATTTGATGGATTTTTTATTTAGTCAAATAATTATTATACAATGGATCGTCCGTTCCAGACTTTTTCTCCCCCTTAAAATATTTTCGTCCAAAAGTATGAACTTACATTGGCCGTTTTTGGTAATGTTTTTGTTTGTGATATAAGCTAATATTCTCTAATGACATATGACTTACTGGATCAAGAATATAATGTGCAAACATTTAATTAGATCTGAATATGACCTTAATTTAGATAGGAGATCGTCAAATTTTTGTGACCACTGTCTCTAATTTTAAATTTTTTACCTTTAGACCTTAAAGAAAAATATCTTCTTGTTTAAACTATTATTCACCATCAATGTCTGTAAGAAGTAAGAAGAGGCCATTATTTTTTTAATATTTTTTTTTAGACTCACTGATTCCTAATACGTGTAAAATATGTGAGAGCTCTGTATTTTTGATTTTTTTTACTATTTTTTTTTATTAGTTGCACTATTTTGAAAAAAATAAAATCAATTACTTTATTATTCAATACTTTATTTCAAGTGAGGAATATCACGGAATTTACATAGCTAAGTTTTTTATTTAAAATAATTTAATATCATTTAATCTTCTTTTGAAGTACTTATCTTAATACTTCATTATTATAATAAATATTTAATTGTTTGGAATGAAAAATTAGTAACCCAACTGTATGAATTACGTGATATTTCTAAATTGAAATGAAATATTAAGTAATAATGTAAGCAATCTGTTATTCCAAAATAATATATTTTAAGATATTTTTGTAATTTAATTGAAATATTATTTAAAATAACTACCATACAAATATTTTATTATTTGAAATGAAGTAGGTAGGGTGATGTGGGGCAAGTTCTTACTAAATTTGACTAAAGTTGGACTTTACATGACTAAAAATTTTATTTTTGAAGCTGGATTTTTCCTCTTTTTTTAAAAAAAAAAAAGTTTCTTAGACGATAATGTTTAAATATTTCATTCAGATATACGTTTCAACCACATTCATTTTGACGAGATTGATGATTTATTTAATTGAATAGTACTTAGTACGCACTTGCCCCTGCCCTAAGGTGTAAATTCGTACAAGCTTTCCGGAAGACTCATTATTCAAGCAGGAGCGGTTTTGGGGCAAGTGCAAAATATTTCGATTTCCGGAGGACTATTAAAATGGAGTTAAAAATGCCTACTGATACAATAGCTGTACTGTAAAAGTTGAAAGAAACAACTTTATTAACAGGTTGGAATTAATATTTTTACAACTCGTTGTACTTCACCTTAGCGAACTTTTATGTCTGATTTCTGATATATCTATGTTTAGAATTCATGCTCCAATAACAACAGCCCCTAACAGTTGAGGGTTAGGTTTTAACGAGCCAAATCTGCAATTACCCCGAAAACACACTTACCCCACTACCCCACACCGCTCTACCTGTTTTTTGTTGTTAAAAAACTAGTTATAATAACCTAAATTAATCATCTCTATTTCATTCATTAACATATATATGTATATATATATATATATTTTTTTTTTCCGGTTGGTTATAGAGATCTTGTAGATCTTTGTGATCTTGTAGATGGTGTTCTTACAGACATTTATTGCTTGCGGGAGCACAGACAGCCTGGAGGGGGTCTCCCAACCTCACGTTGCTGCGAACCATGGTTTCCATGGTGCAGCGGCAGGCTGCCCATTGCTCCATAACCGGTCCCTTTGGAGCCAATTCGGCAGTGTCCTTCCCATCGACTCACTCGGGTTCAAGGGCAGTGACAAATCGATCTAGATCCACGGATTATGGCTGTTCGGAGTCAGCAGGCGCACGAGGACCTAAATTTCTTTCCCCGAGACAGACCGTCCATGGACCAAACCTCCGGGCGGCTATTTTATGTCCTGGAAAACCACAACGCGATTCACAATTAAGGTACACGGGGTAGGGTCATCACTCCTACGCCCATATATATATATATATATATATATATATATATATATATATATATATAGGTAGTTTATTCTATAGCTATTGAATGCCTTAGAGGAAAGTTAAACAGGGTGGACGAAGCTAAAGACCAATACTGCATCTTAAACTCAGGAATTATCTTTAACGGCCAAAAAAATAATATAATTTTTACTGAAATTGTTTAATAAAGTTGATGTATACTTGACTAAGACTTTTGAAAATTGATTGAATAGCAATAATAGGCTTAAAACAAATATCCGACTTATGGCATTATAAATAAAAAAGGAATTTTCAATAAAGACATTACAAGAACTTCAGCTAAAGGTTTTCGAGGTCACAGATATTCTTTATCTGGCAGCAATTATCTTGAAAGCAATCGACTTGTGACAACTCAAAACCATCATTTGATGGAAATTCGATCTTGAAGCTATCGATAATTTTTTAGATGGAATGACAATACGTTTGTATTTTAGTTCTTGTTGCTCTTTACTTGAATTGAATCCATAGCAGCTCTTGCAAAAGTCTCATTTTGTATGAGAAGAGATAACAGGACAAGAATTTTTTTTTTAAAATATAAGCAAAGAAAAAGGCAAAAATTACTCATTTTTTATAATATTTCAGTAAATAACAAAGATAAAAAACAGAGCTGTACGCTAGATGAAACTAATCTGAATAAAAAAGAAAAGAAAAAAAAAACACTAAATTGTATCAAATCTGTATTGACGGTTGGTAACACAATAAGTGTCACTTTTCTAAAAATGTAATTTTTTATGTAACGGTCATTTTTCGAAGGATTTTTAAAAAATAAATATATATTTTACTCACTTCCTTTACGGATACTTCACCATTGAATAAATAAAATTATTTTATATGAGAGTGATTACAGAAAAAATGGATTAAACATAATATATTCAAAACATCTTAAGGATGTTGATATTATATGGTTCATATATCGACAATAAGCCTTTTCATTATAAAGTACGATTAAGCATGTGAACTTTGTTTCGATGTTGTGAAGTGTATGTTAGATTAAAATGGTATAAACAGTGATTATTTACATTACTTGTTTGTTGTCGCTGTTTGGTTGAACATTGTTAAATAAATACGAAATGATTCAAGGTTTAATAATAATGCCGGTTCAGTATTTGTGCTCATAGATACGCATACCCTGCTCTTTTGGATTCTTCGTTTATTAATTTTATTATTTTATTATAACGCATTTAATTACAATCTAAATTACAAATCGTTTTTGTTAGATTTATAAATCCGAAATTCTCTCTTAGCTATTCGGTTATTATTCTCTTTTTATCATATATGATTTTATTAACAAAAATCGAAGAAGAAAACCATAGTTGACTAAAATAATAATAATAAATATTTAATGAACTTGAACGCAGTTTAAAGCCATTCTGGATTTTCGGAATTTTTCATCTACGAAAAGAAATTTTCTACAGCAGATAGAAATGATATAATGAACCAGCCAAAATTAAAAAAGTTATAATAACTAATTAACATTGTGAGATAAAGCTAAATAAGCAATACCACCTTCTGTTTATTACATTTTGGCAAATGACGAAAAAATTTGGGAATAATT
The DNA here is from genome assembly GCA_948150685.1 of Rhaphigaster nebulosa. Classification (NCBI taxonomy): domain Eukaryota; kingdom Metazoa; phylum Arthropoda; class Insecta; order Hemiptera; family Pentatomidae; genus Rhaphigaster; species Rhaphigaster nebulosa. The sequence goes on from OX411307.1 coordinate 110,275,686, forward strand.
ATGAATAAAAATATGAATAAAAAGTATTGCTATAAAATAAGATTCAACTAAATAAACGAGCCGGACAGCTTCGAAACGCCATATTTTAAAGGAAAATAAAAAGGGCTAAATTCCTTGATATAATAAATTATACAAATAACTACAGCCCTGGGAAACCAGAATCGTTTGTGGTTACGAAACCTTACAACAGGTAAATTTTCCAAGCCGTTATCACCGCTAAAAGACAGCGGAGATCATGTGACGGAAAATTGGTTTAATGAGATGATGAACTGCTTCAACTTCGGACTGGAGCAACAAGTTTTAATTACCTCGGCGCCGAAACATACTGTTGAATATTAACATTTAGTTCATAAAATTTTATATTACTACCTCCAACAAAAATGATAAAGACATGTACGAATGAGAAAGAATGCTAATGACGTTTCTAAATATAGATTGAATTTTCATCTTTTTCAAACTAACAACGATATTTCACTGACGTAAACAAGGGTGCACCAGAACTAAGTTTGAATTCATTCATTATACTAACCCCCAAATCACTAATTTTCGTATTAATTACTATTAAGTAACAACCGTATATATAATACAAGAGATAAGTTGGACATAAGTAATATCCCTTGAAAATTACAATAGTTAGGGATGGGATAATTTTTCGTTTTAAGTTGGCAATTAAAACTGTAATTATAAGTATCTATTGATTAAAAATAAAAACTACCCTTATGCAATAAAAGGAAGTTATTTCTCATGTTACATATTATTATTAAAGTATTTGGGAAAAATAAAGATGTAGACAAAATGAGGACCAAAGAGGCAGTAACCGGTGCCGTACTGAAAAGGACTATACTATATTATCATTACAATATAAAGTAATATTATTATAATAATAATATATAATAAATAATAAAATAATTATAAATGTAATCACAATGACCTTTTCATTTGATCCAGTCCTGCATTCAAACGTTTTTAAGACTGAAGTCAACTTAATTTAAAACTAATCAATATATATACTGAATTGAACATCAAGAATTTATCAACCTGAAATAATTAATAAAGTAAAACAAATTTTCATCTGTAATCAATTTCAATAAAAAAAAAAATAATAGAGCAACAAAAAATAAATAAAACCAAATTTAAACTTAAAAAATCAAGTAACTATAGATAGCAGTAATTTTGAGTTTGACAATACAATTTTTAATTTCTGTGGCTCGCTATTAAAAAATACAACAATGAAATGAGAAAAAGGGAAGACATTTGATGAAACGAATCACATAAAGAAAATACAAATATTGGAATGTAAACTCCTCATAAACCTCTTACGAAATTCAAGAAAACGAAAGTTGGCTGTTGTATATCTGCCTGCCAAGATAAAGCAAATTCAATTGCATATTACAACATTTTTTCAATAACAGCTACAACGGCATGATAATATGATAAATAAACATATAATAAATCAAAACAATACAATAGCAATGGCACAAAGCAAAAACTTGATAAATGCGGATAACCTTAATTTCTTTAGTTTTCTCTACCATCCAATAATTGCTCACTGTTTCAGTTGAATTAAGAATGATAATAATGAAATAGTATGGAAATACAATAGGATAGTTTCCGGCCCATTCAGCTAACTAAAGTATACTACACAAAAAATGGATACTATAAATGACATCTTCCAACTACAATGGAGATGTAGAAAAATAAATATACGCGAATCTCTTAAAAAATCTATGAAAAAAAAAGTATAAAACTGCACAAGAACTCGCATGAAATCAGTTTTGATGAGGTTAAAATATTAGGTTGGGAAAACAACCAACAACCAACCGAAAAAAAGTAAAGCTACTAATAAAAAAAAATCCCTACAATGCACTTTCATTGTAAATGATGAACTTAAGTTTATTTCAGACATATGGAAGAATGTTATATAAGTATAACATTTTAATATTTAACCTCCCCCCTCTTCTTCATTTAAACTCTGAACTTTTAACCATTCATTGACCATGTCTCATTAGTATAACATCACTAATTGACTGACCCAATATCACCGGGATATAAGTCACGTGACAGAATTTTATTAAATTGTTTGTTATACTTTATAAATTGGCATGTTTAGCAGATCAACCTTATAATATGGAAGGTCAAATATTGAAAATAATGAAGTATAAGATATATTCATAGTAATAATAAAAAAAAAATAGAAAAAATAAAAACTAATATGAAAACGGTTTATTCGTAGGCAATAAAAAAAAAAAAATAGATGAAAAACAATACAAAGAAAGATGGTAAAAATAAAAATTATCCAGATAAAATGGAGTTTTCATTCAGCTGATGTGATGAAAGGGGGTTGAAAACAACTTGTAATTAAATGTTACCAATACAGCTTAAGAAATTATTTGATAAATGCATGAGCAATATTTGAATAATCGGTACAAAACAACGTTTTTAACGGCTTTTAAGAAAACTAGAAACGTTAATTTATTTTTGAAATGTTGTACCGCTCATGCTATCGCATGTATAAAATATTTAAGAGGATGAAAATTATAGAGAAGTTCACGACCTTTAAGAATGGAATGAAAAAGAATTTTTATAGGAACAACGGCTACAGAGATATTCTTAATAAACCAAAAAGAGTAAAAAAAAATTCAAGGTTTGGGCACAGAAAATTCTCTCGAAAGTTTTGCAGGAAAGCTCGGTTTCGAGGCAACATGAACATTTCTTCTGGACTAAATGCAGGGATTCCTATCAATATGTATCAACTAAACCATAAGTATGGTCATATTATATTCAATAAGTGTCACTGGCCTGTACCGCAAGGGAGGCGGACAAAAAACAGCCACCTGGTCGCAAACCGTCCAGGCATAATTGACAAGTTGACAAAAGGAGTCACTTCGCAGTGACACTGATGTAGTTATGTAAATGCCATAAGAAATCGAATAGTCCCTTTTGGAGAATCCTTCAGAAATAGAAGGATATTTCGATTTAAGAACCCGTAGGGAGTTAGCCAGCTTTTTTTAAGATAACATCAGCTGGGTCCAGCTTCTCTTGGAAGAAATAATCAATTTTGAGAAGTCGACCACTCTGAAGTACAACACATGCATTCATAAAAACTATTGAAGGATCCGAGATGAGTTAAATTAGGTTGAAGAGATTTTTGGAAGCAATCTCTGACGCCTAGAGCAGCTGCCACAGAAGGAGAAGCTTCAGCCTGAATCTACCAAGAAAACCACCTCCCTTGGTAGAAGTAATGGCCAATAATAACGACGTCGGAAATGGAAACTCCACCCCGACAATTTTATAGCTAATCATAAAAATCATCTATCCCCTACTAGTGGTAGAGGTGGGAGCAATCTAAAGAGAGGATATTAGCCCAGGACAAGAGGAAGACTCAGGACTCAACACTTCCTGATGAGATGGCGACGGGCTTAAGAGTTGGTGCTGGGATGTACCTTTGTCCTGAAGATAGACTAATCAAAGATGACCCGCAGGAGATCATCTCTAGAACGTCTAGGTGCTCTTCAATCATCAATTCCCTCAGATAAGTCTTAAATAATTTTAGCAATAGCCAGAGATATTTTGTTATAAACATTTAATGGTAAAATTAATCTAATCAATCTGAATCACTTCCTAATTAAGTAAATAAATGTATATGTATGTATAGGAGATAAGTTTTAATAAAATAAAAGATAGCTTTTAAAGCAAGTTGTTGCTCCTTATCCAAAGCCACTATAAAAAGTATCGGAGTTTATATTGACTAGTTAGTGAATAATGGTTAACACTAAGCAGGTTCTTGGAGAAGTGTCCAATTTTGAAGACTGAAAGGTATTTTATTTTTATATATATACATTAATTAAATTAATTTAGGGATGATCATCTTCAATTATGGCATCCCTTAACAAATATGCATAACAACAACACATTCAATATATTCGTTGCTCGCTGTAGAGTAAAAAAATAGCAGTATAAAATCTTTATCGGGAAATATTTATCGCTTCTTATAGGATTATCCGATATACATATTTATAATAATAATAAAGTTTTATTCTCAATTTTTTAAAATTACAAAAAGCTCTGTGTAATCATATTCCGGGTTTCACATCCTTTACATGATTAATAATTTTTAAAACAACAATTGGATTTTACATATTTACACTGTTTGTATAATAATAGTAGGAAAAATAGAAACTAAAAACCCACTTAGGAAACAGAAAAATAAATAAGAAGAATACATAATCAGAGTAAAATATAATAAATCCGACAAACAAACCATGTTAGGTTAGGAGTACGTGTTTGGTTCTTTTGGGATATACATATTTAATTATCATTAATTAAATAATAGATCTGTACCTTTAAAAAAAAAATTATACTAATTAAAATTAAAAGTCGTACCTTAGGATGAATCAAGAAAATTAAATGAAAGTATATGGGGATGAATCAAGGATACACAGTAAGGTTGAAATCATTGAAAAAAACTTCAGAAATTGAACTGATTAAATCCTATAAACATATAATTCATCCTTTCAAAATCATGAACACTCCTTGAGAATAGCTTATTACTAATGTCAAAAAGAAACTTAAAAATAAACTTATTTTAATGTGGTAATGACAAGAAAATTCGCCACTGCAGGTGCTAGAAGTCTCATATCTGCTGGAACTCAACTTGAAATTACACCAGACGAGGTGTAACGAGTCGGGAACTCTGGACCTTCAATACCCTTTTATTTTAACACTACACCTACCCATTCCCATATTTTCTGAATTATTAGTTATTTGAATTGTGAAAAAGGTCAATAATTCATAAAATATATTAAACAATTTCTACTATATTAGGAAGTTAATATATATATATATATATATATATATATATATATATATATATATATATATATATACATATATATATATATATATATATATATATATATATATATATATATATATATATATACATAATAAATTAATTAGTGAAAAGTACACTTCTCATAAATATATAACTTATATTTTTTAAAAACACATTTATAGCGACGTTTCGAAGTCCTTCTTCGTCTTCAAGTTATTTGTTTTCTTTAATTTACATTATTCTCTCCCCAATGTCCTGTCATCAGTATAATTTTACTTCGTCAAATCCTAGCTGGTTATAATATATAAAAAATATAAATTTTTAATTGGGGAGTAATTTTCCTTGCTGTCTCTGTCACATGTACTGCCGAAGTAAAATTAAGCTGATGGCAGGACATTGGGGAAAGAATAATGTATTTAAAGAAAACAAATAACTTGAAGACGAAGAAGGACTTCGAAACGTCGTTATAAATGTGATTTAAAAAAATATGTTACATATTTATAGGAAGTGTACTTTTCACTAATTAATTTATTAATCATAAAAAATAGTTTTACCTTCTTAATTAATTGTCTCATAGTCAAATAGAACTTTTAAAAATTGTGATGTGCCAGAATATAAATTCGGTTATGAGCCAACAAATAAAATAGCCAATTTATACTGCAATATGAAATATAAAACACAAGATTTTCCTCGAAAATAATACTTATCCACGGCATCGAAGGTCATTGCAGGGGTGGGGGGAGGGGGTGAAGGTGTGCATTTTTAATCCGTTTCATAATCCCTAGAGTCAAGATTTTTTTTTTACCACTACATTTGAGTAATTTGAATCAAATGAGCAAAAATTCGATGTGTATCGTGATTTTATAGTCGGAAAAATACCATAGTAGTGGGAGTAAGTTCCAGTCAAAATTTCGGCATGTTTAAATGTTTTTTCACGGTTTATATAGATAAAATAAAAAAAAGCCTTCTAGATAAAAATGTGTTACAGCAATCAAACGTTTTTTTTTCTTTTTGCCGAAGTATAACTCCTTAAATCTTTTTTTATAATGATTCATGGCCAGTAAAAATATTGATTTTATTTTTTATAATTACTCTCTAAATTGAAAATATTAAATTAAAAGAAGTAATCTCAAATTGAAAAAAAAAGTAAAACAAGAGACATGCCTTGTAGCTAATGTATTATTGAAGGGTTGAGTGGAGAAAATGAGACTCAGATTTAATTAATTAACAACCAGACTTAACTAACTGGCACAGTTCCTCTGCTCAATTACTCTTACCCACCTATCAATGAAACCGCTTGTTAAGGTTTGACACCTTCAGCTTGAATGGAATTGGCGTAATTTAACTTGAATGGTAAACATAGGATAAACTTGAAGTTGTATAAATGTTGGCTTCCTTGCATTTAATCAGGTAGCCAGGCTGTCAAAATCTTTAATTTATTATTATTTAATTTATTTATTAGGTCTGTGAATGTAGTATGAATGAATATTTTTTATCATTATTACTTGATATCTTCTAATGAGACTAGGTGTTATATTTGACAATAAAACCTATATATCTCTAAAAAAAAAAAATAGATACAACGATAAATTGTTATAAAGCTTACATTCAACGGGAAACACGAACTTATTAATTATTGCGTGGTTAAAATCAAGATAATTTTGTAGGTTTCTCAAAGACAATTGAAGTTCTTTTTAAGGTTTATCATTCATCTGACAATGTAAGCAGAACAGGGCGGTTGTCCGACGCTCTTTGGCACCATGACGTTTTTGGCATCATCATAGTGCATTAATGCTGTATATATATATATATATATATATATATATATATATATATATATATATATATATATATATATATATATATATAATCTATTGTCTATTCTTGTAGGACGCAGTACGATTAAGTTCTTTAAAGAAGTTTTAAATTGATTTCAGCCAGTAATGTAATTTTTTCTCTGTCCTATTTTAAACTACGAATCTGTTTCGAGTAATGCAAGTATATTTTATTTGTGAGTTGAAGAGGTCCATTCAGTATTCTATTAAGGATTTTTGGTAAATAATAATATCAAATAAATACAGAAATTGAATAGCGGAGTAGTTTATGTCGATTATGCTATTTAATAAATGATAAAATAATATGATGGAAAGGTAAATTTAATCAAATGAATGCGCCATAGTAAAAAAAAAACATATCTTATTTACATGTATCCTTAATAATATAAAAAATTGGGTTTAGTTTTAAAAATTCTATTTTAAATATTGAATATTATAGCTAAAAACTAATATGCAGCCTGTTATAATCTATATGTGTATATATACACAACAAAATTGATGTTATTAGTTTTTATTTTTAATACTAAAATGAAAATCTTTTTCCATAAAGACATTTTTTTTAATACTTTTATATAATGTAATGCAAATTTAAATTAAATGTCATCGACTATAAAGTTGCTTCATATTCTAGAATTCATATTTAGAAATAAGTATAACAATATATGGCTGACCTCCATAAAAATTTCAGCCATAATTGAACATCAGATGAGAATCAGGCTAGATTATTTCATATCTGACTGCTCAACGATATTATTTCATCCAGCTATTTTAAGATCATGTATTACTATGAAAAATTATTATTTATTAGTCAATAATTTTTGTTTTTGTTTTTTTTACAATTATTGTAATAAATGTAAAATAAAACAAAATATGATTGATAATATGAGTTCAAATGGCTAGAAATTTATCAGGATATTATGTGTTCAGTATGGTAGTTATGCTTTAAAGAAACTGTAATTTTGATGCCTATACAATAATCTCTACAAGAAACTCCTTCAAATTGACATTACTAGACTTGATTTTAAATTCATAAAAAACAATTAAAACCCATTAAGATCGTAGCTGGAGGCAGTGGTCGTCACAAAGCGCTTGGTTTGTATCGGTATTGGTTCGATTCCCACATGTCTCAGTTAATATTTGTTTTTTAGCGATCCTGCGAAATGATTCTCTACAGTCCCCACCGTGATTAGGACATTGCGGCAAAAAGGAACAGAATTCCCACTAATTCTCTCCAAATATACCGCTAAGATGTAACGCTAAGATTAGTTATAATGCCTTTTGTCTTCTTGACCCAAATTCGAATAAAATAAATTTATTATGGTATTTTAATCATATTTATCGCAGTGAAGTAGCTATCTAATATTCTTGTCCGTAATAATGCCGTTTCATACGATGTAGTTCCTAATATAAGCATTGATTTTTAGACCTTGGGGATTCTAATTATAGTACTCAATCTGCGTAAGTCAATGTGTTTAGAACCTTACATAGAAATCTTCTTGTTACACATGGAGGCTAAATTCTTGAGCCTTCAGATTATAATTAAAACTAGTTTAAATAGATTTTGGGAAAAAAATCAATTAATTTACGAATGTATTAAATTATTTATTTAGTTTTAGTGTTAGCACATTAATTTATACATATCGTCGTTGTCGCCGAAATACCTCCTGTGTGATACAAAATCGGTTAATAGATTTGGATTTTATTAGAAACAAGATTTTATCTCCTATGCGCTGGTTAGAAGCACTCGTGTGTTGAAAAATCGTAACATGATTTAAATTTATCAGCAAGTATCCCACGATAGTTTATCGCATGCGCAAAAGTAACCGCTAGAAATAACCCATATCAGAAACTTGTTTTGATTCTTTTAATTACTTATTTCTTCCACTTCATCTATACTGCGAAAAGTTCTTATCTTTATCAGAACTTCATAATAGTGTGGGTCAATCTAACATAGTAAAATGATCGACATGCATGCAAGCCATGAAATTTTTCACTTGTTCACTCTGCTGTGTATTGAGAATACAGGGATTGAAGGAAATAATTCAGATTAAATAATAGTAATGAAATAAGGAATAAATTAAAGAGATGCCACATGATTTAGCAATATTAATATTAATCGGTTTCTTTTTCGGACAAAGAAATACGTACAAGGCCGGGCGGGATACCTGGAGGGCCGGGGAGCAGGTCCAGATTGCCGACAGGCCGATCAAGGAGTCATAAAGATAAGCAAAAGTGAAAGCACCATAAAACCAAGAGATAGGCCGGTATAGTAAAACTTGCCGGCACGGTAAGGAATAATAGAGAAAACAAGTACAAATATTTCGAAAGCCCCTTCAAAAATTCCTATAGCATCAACCAATCAGAAGGCCCAAAAAGAGAGTAGGGACAAAATGTATCTTTCAAGAAGGAGAAGGAGAAAGAGAGAGGAGAGGCAGAAGCCGGGGAGTTCTAGCTGGAAGGTAGAAGAGTAAGGTTCTAAGAGTAGAAGCAGAGGGTCCAGCTGAGCAGTCTATCAGAGACGGAGTCCGTGAGTATGGTAGCTAAGTGAGGGGAGAAGACCAGACCGTCGAGCGACGAAGCGGCCAGTATCCGTGCCGGTGAAGGCAACACTAAGATAAGTGATGATGGACCTAATGAGTCTACTCAGATTTGCAAAGACTACTGGCCTGTTTTAAACGGTTTAGGCCAGCGCACAATAGGTCTTAATAGGCCGCGGTGCATATATGCTGGGATAAAAAAAAAAAAAAGAAAAAGATAAGTGATAGTCCTTACATTCAAATGTGTACATTACTGTCTAATTTATGTGGCACCAGAGTAAGATTTTAAAGTAATTTCTCCCAGTATTCTCAAATACATATGTTAAAATCCATACGTTTTTATAATGAAGTTAATTCATGTTGTGAATTATTAGCCAGCAGTTTAATTAATAACGTAACTTAAATAAAGTAAGATCTTATGTCAAATTCTATTATTCTATTTACCCTGCATGCCATCATATACTTTAATTAAGTGAAATGGTAAACGCGACACCCTAGGAAAGGATCTCCATTGGTATTTATAATATCCCAACCTAGTGATCATAGCAGGGGGTCTGTGGTATCTAGCATTTTAAGTTAAAATACAGTTTGATTGATCGTCTCCCTTCTGGAACCGATGCGAATAAATTTGATCAGTAAATTAAGTAAATGCGGTTTCTGAAACCCCCAAGTGCCTTAAAAAAGCAGTTTGCCAGAAACATAGCAACTCAGTTCAAGTTTCAAAGCTTCCTAAATTTGTTTGTAATTATGAAAATTTCACCTTTTCTCGTGTGTATGAATTTAAACTAATTAGCATTTTAAGCTTTTGTAATTGACATTGAGAAGTACTGCCATCTTTCAGGATTGCTGCGTTGTTGACGGCTTTTTTAAAATATAATTGTGAAATGGGAACAAAAAGATAATACGCTGGGGTATAAAATGTATTTAACTGTTATGTTAGAAAGTTGTTCATGAAAAATTAACATCAGTTTAAAATTTCATTTATATAATTATGAGTAAATTACAGAAATCGTCAATTAAGTAATAATATAAGAATGAAGAAATTTCATATTGAAACTTCAATTTGATTAAAAAAAAGCTCACAAAAGCTGATTTTTGTATTCTTTGTTGTTATAATGTTACAAAAAAGGCATAAGCTACCCACCTGCTGATTCTATATTCACACCCTGGAAGGGCAGGGGAAATTAAATAATCCGCACTTAAATGCTATCTAACCTCTCACCATTCACAATCACAATCATTATCACCCAAAAACTTTTTTCAGTTGTAATGTACCATTTACTTGTTTCTTTAATGTAGGGAAAATTACTTTTCAGCAATTGGTAAATACAATTTAGTCAGTTTCCTTTTTAACTTAATTATTTATAATATTTAAATATTTTTTAATTTGTATTGTATTTGTTTGAAATTTTAGTATTTAATAATTATGTACTGATTTTTTTTTAGTTTCCCTTACCTATATAAGCAATATACTACCTTCGTGAAATCCTGCGAATACCAGTTTTCAACGGAAACACCTACACGTTTTAATGTCCCCTGAGTCAAAATAACCAAATCTCGCAAAATGGTTTGTGGGTCACGCACTGTGTGCAGTGAATAGCCTAGTACAAAAACGAAAAGTTGTACGAAACTGAAATTACGTATTTAAGGTAGGTATATACCTGGGATGTTACAGCAACTTCTTTTTTCGCTAAAATCGAGTTACCGGGAAGTTCCCACTTTATACCATCGATTATACGCTTGTTTCCGATTTTCTCGAAAACGGCTATAACGATATTTGCGAAACTTGCCTAAAGTCTTCTCCTTAAAGCCTTTTAACTTTGTATATACGTAGTAAGTACACACCGAGAAATGGAAGGAAAAAAGTTATGACGAAAAGAAAAATTTAACTGGGCATAGCTCAAAAAGGATCCATTTTATGGCGAATCATAAATATAATTCTATGAACGGTAATTAAATTCTCTAAAAAAACAATAATTAATTAACGATAATTATTATAGGGTATTAAGGAAAGTTGTGTGATGCACTCAAAGCTCCAGATTTTTTTTTTTAAACTGATTTTCACTGCGAGATATAAATTTGAGAACATTAAAATCTTGAAAATTTTTCAAAATATAGAAGTATACTTATTGCCTGAACCTAAAGATCATCAGAAAACATCATAATGTTTCAAAAACATTGTATTTATATTTTAACATCAATATCCCATCAGCATCTACTTTACTCATAACTTTCTAGTAAAATAAATATAATGTTTAGCCAAAGCAACTCAAATAATTTAAAATAGTTATCCCTCTTCATAAATATAAAATGTTCAAACTTGCATTTGTGTTAACAAGCAGACTCGTAGGGCGGAAAGACCAAAGACGGAGAGCTGGAAATTTTCTATGCAATGGAGCCCTGTTGGGGAAATGTTTTATGCAAGAAAGCCACGGATACGCGGTCTGTGTTGCTGGAAAATTTTGCTTAAGACCAACTCGAGATGTTATACGAGAATATGGCTCTTGTCATAGTAAGATATAATGTTGAACACTATAATAAAAAATTCATATGTTATATTAATTATGTGAATAAATTAAATTCCCGTGATCAGCGGAAAGGAGTGATTGTATAATTTTATTCACAAAATATTACATAAAATGCATTAATTTAAATGTATTAAAATATTTAAAAAATATATTAAAACGCATATTAATTAGAGACAGCATTGGCCGAGTGCACTGGAGCAGGAATTCGGCATTTTCGTCACAGAGATTAATGTCGATCCGATTCCGACTGTCAAGATTGTCTTTTTCTCGTAATAGACCAACAGTAATATAATAATACAGGGTTGTAACGATTAGACAAGGCTTTTCTGCTTTAACTGGAGTAAATAAGGGCTGTAAATCCGAAAAAAACAAACACATAATATTATTTTTTTAATATTCAAAACGTGAGTCTTGAAAAACAGAAAACAAAAGGCTGCCGAGTAGATCAGTATACCTTCTTCGCCATTTTAATGGGTGCACTAGGAAAAACAAATTAAATGTTTAAATTATTTAGTTTGGCATTTTTTGGAAAAGAACTCACACAAAAAAATTAAATATGTATATATATATATATATATATATATATATATATATATATATATATATATACACACACACGTGTGTGTGTGTGTAATTTGATGAAATGGATACAGGACCATTTATCTTCAACTTTGTGCCAAATCGGACCACCCGATTTTGATATAGGTGTATCAAGGAAAATACGTTTGCGCAAGCGTACAGAGATCGTAAATATTGGAACAAAACGGTTCAGGTTTTTATAAGAATTTCCTTTTAATTTGGCCGGCACGTTAATTTTATTATCACGCGTAAAAAACTATACGATCCTAAAGCTACACCGAACAAACTTTAATGCTCCAACCGTAAAATAGATCATGTTGTTTAATTTTTTACAAGAGGCGAGTTCGTTGATAAAAACATTTATCAAATCTACTGAACACAATGCACTATACTGTAAAAGATATATGTTTCATCTATTTTTGAGCATTCGAAAACACGTGGAGTCGTTTTACTTTTAATGATCGTATACTTTCAGGTAAGTAAAATTCAACCGATAGAATTTATAAAAGAAATAGCACGGGGGGCTTTTAAGTTGGAGCCGATTCAATCTTAAGGAAAGATCCAAAGAAAATTGAAAGGGTATCGAAATGGTGACAGTTTTCATCTTTTATTCCTAATTATTTACATTTCAAAGATCCCCTTTAACTCTAGAAATCAACTATATTTTTTAAATATTTAAGAATATTTTTTCTGATCTAAATATTTACAATATTTTTAAGAATCACAATATATATATATATATATATATATATATATATATATATATATATATATATATATATATATATATATATATGTGTGTGTTTGTGGGTGTTTAGATAATTGCTTTTGGGCATTTTCGATCAACGATACTTTTTTCATAAATCTTTTCTAGGTATATACTTTATTGATATTTTATGGTTTAGGAAATTTTATTAATCTGTTAAATATAAATAATTGCTATACTCCCAAATCGGAAATTTCTTCAATACTAAAAATAATATATATATATATATATATATATATATATATATATATATATATATATATATATATCAATGATTATATCGTGTTGTGGTGATGTCGACCTACGATAGATCAAATCGTATTACCGAGAAAAAAATATTCTATTGTAAAATAAAAAAGATTGAATTGCATAAAATGGGTTCACTGGTTGTAAGCTATGTTCTTGTACTAGATTTAATTTTTTTCTGCTCATACAAGACACAATTTCAAAAAATATTTTTCCTTTAATGGTCTTTAGATTGGCTAAAGTTCTCAAGATACGAATTTACTTTTTATTATTTTTTAGTAATGGACTCAAGATAAACGGAAGAGCAGCCAGTTCATGATGCTGCGAAAACTGTAATGGTTCATCAGTTGAACTAAATCCAAAAATGCTAAAACAGTCTATCTCTTGTAAATTTAGTAATCAAATTTAAAACTTTTAGCCCTCTGGTTTACAGTTTAAACTTGGAAAGACTGGTGCCTGCTAATTTTATAGCAGTAAATTTTTAACCTTAATATCACTTAACAATAGCTGATAGGAAATAACAGTTAAAAAATAACTGATTGCTGATTGGGCCATTCATTGTAAATGAGGAGATTTTATAATGATTTTCTTATAACTCCAGATGGCACTGCTGTCAAAATATCACATCGTAATTGTTTTTAGAACGGAAGATAAATCAAAATATTCCAATTTTCAAAAGAGAGGGGGTGAGGGTGTGTGTGTGGGGGAGTGAGCATAGTAGGGTGGGGGAGTGAGGATGAGGGAATATTACATGGGAATAATAACAATGAAATAAAATGATGTTTTTATTTGAATATCTTTAGTGTCTATAATTATTAGTTGAATTATTACATTATTATTATTATCAAATTATTAGAAAGCGTATTAGACAAATTAATTTTAGCCCGTTAATAAAGCAACTGAATTAGAAAAATATTGAATAAAATACAGTTTTTATAATGAATAAATAGTAAGGGAGTGAGGTTTTTATGCTTATTGATTAACACCTTACCTTTAGAGCTTCCATATTTAAACCACACCAAATCCTACACAACTTCAAGAACTACAATAGAAAAGAATATACAAATGTTCTTTGTATATGGCGAATCTCACTCCCTCACATCCTCATAGAATAGAGAAAGTAAGTTAAATAATTGATGAATTTCTATTGTAGTTCTTGAAGTTGTGTAGGATTTGGTGTGGTTTAAATATGGAGGCTCTAAAGGTAAGGTGTTAATCAATAAGCACAAAAACCTCACTCCCTTACTATGTATTTATTATAAAAACTGTATTTTATTCAATATTTTTCTAATTCACTTGCTTTATTAACGGGCTAAAATTAATTTATCTTATACGCTTTCTAATAATTTGATAATAATAATAATATTGTAGTAATAATGCACGTCTGATTCCAATTAAGTAATAAATACTACGCATTTTACTGAAAATGAATAGCAATTTTTGATTGATAAAAAACTCCTACTAGCATTGATACTCTGGAGGAGGTTGCCTCGTTACCTGTGAAACATTGTATCAATGCATCTATTGTATACATCCACTGTATCCATTGTATCGTGCCCCCTATGCAGATGCAGGCATTTCAACACGACAACCGGCTTATTTGGTGGTTATTCGCCAGTGACAAAGCCGACAAAACCTATATCCATTGAAAGGAGAGAAAAAACCAACCTAAATCCACGGATTATAGGTATATCGCCTTGGAACAATTCGGACGTCAATGTGTTCTCTACCGAGATATTCAGTGCAGATGCACAGCGGGACGGATGGTCCGATTCCTCCCCACCCCAACATGGACGAAAAAGTCGAACTTTTTTTTTTCAAGTCATCGAGCTCTAAACATCGATTTATAGGATCTGGAGAGTAAGAAAATGCCGGGACATTCCAAATCGCTGGAAATCATATAATCGGTTTTTAATTTTACATAATCCGGATCAAGAGGGTGCCCTGCTGATTTAAAACTGGCTAATTTAAAAAACTTTTTGTAGCAATTCCGATGATATCTCTCCTCTGCCGTTACCAAATCTCCTATTCTACCAATCTTAGCCATGACAGTCGATGACAATCTATCGTTTCCATTCCTACAATCCTTCACATTTCTTTTGTGAATCTGAAGAGTGCGAACTTCACTAATTATACCCATTGTTTTCGCTGATGTCTCTGAAGTTTTTGTAAATTCAAAGCAAAGGATATATTGTAATTGAAAATGAAACGATGGTACGTCATGTCTGGTAATTCGGATTGAACTTGTATCTTCGACTTCAATATCAATTTCTCTTTTTTGATCAAAAAAATAAAGAGGGGCGAACATTAATTATTTAATTCCATATTTGCAATTAAATATGGAAAACTCACGCAAATTGCCATAAATTAATTAGTAGACTTGACGGAAAGTAAAGTTGATTGTAAAAATAAGAAATTACCGGTAAAAAAAATATGGAAATCAGACTAGAACAATATTTTGGGAACCAATGTATTATTAGCGAAACTACAAGTTCCGAAAGTACACTTTGTTTTAAAGGTAGTACTTAAAAATTAATAAATGACGTATGGCATCCCAGCAGGTTTAGTAAAGAAGGGGATGAAATACAGTAAACATTAGAAACGGCTGCACTCATCCTTCAAGAAGACATTTTGTCGCAGGTTTACAAACGTGAATATTTTCCTTCGGCAGAGGAAAGCTTAGAGGGACACAAAAAATGGAATTCCTGATTCTCTCGATTTTTTTTTTTTAACCTCTTTATGCAAAACATCCGCCCTAAAAAATTACTCTCGCTAAAACCGAAGATCAGTAAAAAAAAACTGTTTTCAATATGAACATTCAACAGTGCCTGTATCCCTTTTTCAATGAAGAAGGATTTATACCGGAATACAGATAAACCCATGTTGGTGAATTTCTTCGACATGACTACTTCTTTTTTGGATAACGCTTCAAGTATTTCTGGTGAACCAGAATTTGTAATCGACTTTGATTATCTACTTCACGAATTCGTGTGGAGGATATTGCCAACTGTTGATGAAATATGTAAACGAATAGGTAGCTACATCTCTGATATGTATGGAAACAGAGTCACAATAGTTTTTGACAGATACGATTGTTTTAGCACGAAACGGGTGGAGCAAATGAAAAGAGGAAAAACAGCTATTTTGGACGAAGAAATTGTCCAACTTAATAACTAGGTATTCATTTGTTTCCCAGCAAAAGTTTCAGAGACAGAAATCTAACCAAAAGGCTTTTATTGTAGTTGTTAATTCCTTATTTAAATGAAAATTTCTACAATCCAAAGATAAAACGAGGCGGATAGTTTGATAGTAATTACTGCCATAGAAAAAGTCCAATCTCGAGAAGTAATTGTGGTAGGAGAAGGCGCTGATTTGACTGTTTTGTTAGTTCATTATGCAAAACCGGATTCTAGCGTTTTATTTCTCCGGTCAGCCAGGAAGAATAGTCCTGGAAATGGGGAGTTGACAGATTCTCATATCTCCTACATCATTAAAAGATAATATCGGAAATTTCCCGAATGTCTAGCTGGTTTTTCACTATCTCACAGGTCCTTCCTTACACGTCCTCATCACTATTTAAAAAAGGCAAAAAACTATGTGTAAAAGTAAACAGAAATAAAAAAAAAATTTCGATGGAAATTTTGGCAATTATACTTCCAAAGTGGTAATTTTTATTGTCCAAATTTAATACATTAGCTAACATTTCGGGGCATTGATCCTCATCTTCAGAACTTAAATTTATGTATTTACAAGGCCATATAATTATTCCTCATTTCATAATATTAAATTTCCATTCAGAACTATTTTAATTTACAAACTTTGTTAAACTTTAGCATTCCTTTCTCATCACTGCATTATTTAAGATTATTACACGAAATTATGTTTGTGAAAAATTGGCTGAATTTTACAAAAGAGACAATCTTGATTTTTAGCAGCTGGCGAATAGTGGAGAAATTATATAAAGCTTATGGAAACTCGGTAAATTCACTTAATGAACTGAGGTGTGTATACATGATAACCGGTACTGATGCATGTCTTGGACAGCTTTTCCTTTTTTTGATGTGTGCAATGCTTAAGAAGTGGTCTGAATCCACATTAGCACTTATGAAGACCCGTACATCCGATATACTGCTCATGTATCTACCACTGACAAGAAGATGGTCGATTTGGTTTATATGTCGGCCATCTGGAGTAGTCCACGTTCCTTTATGGATATCCTTGTGTAAAAACCGAGTGCTTGCCACAACGAGATTCTTCGATACTGCAAAGTTGATCAACTTTTGACCATTATCATTAGTCTCTTCATGCAAGCTGTGTCTTCCAATTGTGGGCTCATAACGGGCTTCCTTTCCAACTTTAGCATTGAGATCTCCAGCTATCAATTTTATATCGTATTTTGGGCAGGAATCAATTGCTCTTTCTAGCATATCATAAAAAGCCTCCTTATCTTCCTCCTCAGCGGCCTCGGTGGGTGCATGAACACTAAATATGCTCAGATTACGGAATTTTTCTCGAATTATGATGTAACAGATTCTGGGGCTGATGAATTTTAATGCAATCACAAGTCGTCTGAGGTGTCTTGTAACAACAAATCCAACACCAAAGGTGTGGTGTTTATTGCTGCAGTATGAAGTTCGATGAAGAGTGCAAATCCCTCACAGATGCAAAGAATGAAGCCTACAAAACCATGACCAATAGGCGGACACGTAGAACTGTCCAGGAGTAGTGGATAAAACGCCGGGAAGAGAAGCGAGGTCATCGTAAGAAGAAGAAACAAGGATGTAATGTTGACCTAGAAGAACTGGAGAAGTTTCGATTCGAAAATGAAGCTAGAAAATTTGTCCAGAGAGTCAACATTACTAGAAAACCATTTAAGCAGATCCCGACTATGTGTATGAATGCGGAAGGAACCCTATTGACAGATGATAAATCTTGCATGGAGGAATGGAGGAAAAATTTTGAGACCTTACTGAATGGAGAGGGGAAGAGAGCGGTGATAATTCTCCAGAGCATCAGGTTTATGAAGGAGAATTAGAACCACCTGATGAGGAAGAAGTTGTTGATGCAATTAGTCGGTTGAAGGATCATAAAGCTCCTAGCATTGATTCACTCCCCGCGGAACTGTTTAAACAGGAATCTATGGAGCTACTAAAGTGTTTTCTTGCTGATGAACATCTGGACCAGTGAAGTATTACCTGGGAACTGGAGAAAAACGTTGATCTGTCCCTTACAGAAAAAAGGAGATATGTTTAAATGCACTAATTATAGAGGAATATTCTTGCTTCCATGTTCATTTAAAATCTTCTCAAATATTTTATTTTGCCGGCTTCTCCCAAATGTTGAACGGGAGATTGGTCATTATTAATATGGATTCCGGCAAGGCAGATCTACAACAGACCAAATTTTCAGCCTCCGAACAATACTCGAGAGATGAAGGGAGTATAATGTGACTACACATCATATATTTGTTGACTTTAAGTCGGCATACGATAGTATTCACCGAGCAGAGCTTTACAAAGCATTACATGAGCTAAATGTTCCACCCAAGCTCATACGACTTATAAGGCTGACAATGGCCAGTGTTGAGTGTGTGGTCCAGGTAAAAGGTCGGAGGTCATTGGAATTCTCGTCCAGGAAAGGAGTCAGGCAGGATGACGCTCTGGCAAGCCTACTTTGAGCAGGTCTCAGGATTTGTCTATCTTGGATCTATGGTAACTTTCAACAACGAAACCGCAGTTGAGATCAAGAGGAGAATATTGGGTGCGAACCGCTGGTATTTTGGACTCCAAAAGCATTTTTCAAGCAATCTGGTTACATGGCGAACAAAAATTATCATTTATAAAACTCTTATCCGGCCTGTAATTTGTTATGACTCAGAGACCTGGACTACATCCAGAACTGAGGACCAGCTCCTTCTTATATTTGAGCGGAAAGTGTTGCGCCGAATTTATGGAGATGTGTATGAAAACAATAAATGGAGACGGAGAAACAATCGAGAACTGTATGATTTATATCATGAACAGGATATCTCCCGTTTCATTAAGTTTGAAAGGCTCAGATGGGCAGGACATCTCGCTAGAATGGCTGATGATTTACCATCTAGGAAAATTCTACCTGAGCCTCTATTTAGTCTTCGCAGAGTTGGGAGACCAAAACTACGCTGGGCAGATTGTGTGGCCAATGACGCTAGAGAGTATCTGAGAGTGGGAAACTGGACAGAACAGGGACGAGGGTTCACTTCAACTTCACGGGTTATAGTGCTACTAATGAAGAAGAAGAATTTGTTTTAATAACTTCTAAAACACATGCGAAATTCAGCTTGCCCTAGAGTATGACACCTATTGAAACTAATATGGGGGAATATCTGAGTGAAATAGATATGTCCAGAGAATCGAGCGTTTCGTCCCACTGTGAGACGTCCAGATAGTTAGTTTTGTTAACGTCTTGAAGGGGGGTCATGTCAAGTCAACATGAAGTAAAACGTTGAAATTGTATTTTTTCATGTTCGGCCTGGTAGAGGTTTTGTATCCCGATATTGAGTATAGCTTTTGCGTTTTTTGTTTGTAAGTGTACCTATTTTTCATATATTTTCTTATCACGTACTATTTCATATTTTTATATACTTGAATGTATCCTATATTACTTTTTCATATTCCTCTATGTAATCGTATTTTATTTATTCTTCTCTTTTTTATTATTCTTGTATCTTATTTTGCTTAACCCTGACGAAGGCTTATAGCATTAGCCGAAACGTCGACGCTCATTAAAACTATGTGGTTCCTTAATAACCACACCCCCAACTATCTTTTTACTCGAAGCGCAGGCTAATATGTAATTTTTTAAATTAAAATTAATCGTCATTAGAGTTGACAATATTAAAAGAGCTAACGTAAATGGACCATTTTTTTAAAAATTATAATTATACAGGGTGTACCCGAAAAGGATAACCTTTGGGGGTTTTATTCCAAATTTTACGCTGAACAAAAAAGTTCCTATAAACATGGGTCGGCAAATTAATTCTTGACCAGTTTTCAGTCCAAAAACGTGAGAAAAAAAAGTTAGCCGACACTTTTTGGCAATTAACGAAGGAAGGACTCCTTAAGTGAAAAAAAAGGATCGAAAATATCTTGATAAAAAAATATACACACGATATTTGAAGAAATGCCAGCGTTCACACGATTTTCACAATGGGTAGCGAATGTCGAATTCCAAATCAACTCGTTATTTTTATCAAAATTGGTTTTAGGTTTTTAAATTAAGAAAAACATACTGAAAACCGACAGGCTCGGAACCAAATTAGTTCGGAATGGTAAAATTGGGTTAAACAGCGATGTAGAATTTGATCATGTCAAGTTCGAAAATTCGCCAAAGATTGTATGCTTGATCTATCGAGCTGCTATTGATATCATTCGAGGCCAAATCAAATTCTCCATGAGGTTAATTTCGACCCGTTTGTTTGTTTAACAAAAAAAAAAAAATTATGCAAGGAGTCGTTTCTTAATTAATTCCCAAAAAGTGTCGAAAAACATATTTTTTTCTCGTTGCTGGTCTGAAAACTGGTCAAGACTTCATTTGCTGACCCATGCTAATAGGAAAATTTTTTTTCAGCGTTAAATTTACTAAAAACCACCAAGGTTTATCTATTTTTGGGGGGGGGAGGGCACCCTGTATAATTTGCATCACCTTCTTAATTTAATAGATCCAACAGAGCCTGATTCTGTTGGATCTATTAAATTCCCTGTCTGCTGTAATTTTAAAAGTTTTTATTAACTTGAAAATATTAAACATAGTGACATGTATAGCTCATGAAGATGTCTACACTCTCAAAGTGATTCCCAAGGGAGTAATGCTCAAGTTTGTGTTGAGCCTCTTGAGTAGGTTGCCGGAACATCATTCTTCATTCATGTTCCTCCTGGAAGTTCGATAACGGCTTTTCGGCTTTGCTAAAAGCCTTACAGGTCGCTCCTCAACCCATTTATTTAATACGTATCCAATAAAACTTTGTATTTACTGCCAATTAAATTTAAACGCATCGTTTATTCCTAATACAGATACTTGGAAATTTGACCCGAGATATTTTGATGCTTTATAGGAATGAAAATTAAAACATCAGTATGACAGTAGTATTATATACAGTGATATCATGTTACAATATGTTCCTGACCCATCCTCGGAAACTATTTTATTTAACTAGGTAACTATGGTGACATAAATAGAATAGTTACATCGTCGTTTCCATGCTAAAGTAACGAATATGAAAACCATTAGTTTTTAGGAGCACAAAATACCTTCTGCGCGTAAGAGGTGCCTTCCATGATTTTAGTTTTTTCTGTTTGTAAAAGTTTCATCAACAGAAAAAAAATTAAAAGAATACAGCGGTTTTGTTGCGCTCCTGAAAATAAATGATTTTCTTATTCGTTAGTTTAGCATGCAATCGACGACATGTTCTGCATTCATGTACTTTGCAATAATAACATATTTATAACATATGATATTTATAATCATTAGAAAAGTTTAAACCGGAAAGAAAAATACTTCCTTTGCTTCCTTCATCGTCTAAAGTACATTTTATTGTTCCTTAGTTTTTGCAAAAATATTTAAATTGATATTTTAATAAAAATGAAAGGACAACAGAATAATTAATGGTGAATTGTTTTATTGAAAAAAAAAAAAAATTCTTTGAATGGGGCCTGACTGGAATGAATTGCCGCGGTTCGTTAGTTCGATTTAGTGACTCGCGTTTCGCCTCTTTTTCATTCACGTTTTCCCCACCAGCCCATTTATTTGTTTGTTTTTTTACTAATTAAGAGTTTTCCGTGGTTAAGTAAAAGGAGCACCAATCGATTTATGATGCCTGAAAATGCCTCCAAAAGTTTAAGCAAAATCATTCCACGGGATTTCGAGATCCATTTTGAGGTCTGGCAGACAAGCATTGCTTATATTGAAGTATAGAATAGTATTTTTAACATTATCGTAATTTCCTATATATATATTTCTGAATTTACTAAGTTATAATTATCATAACCAGAGACCGGAATTCGGAAGGGTTAAAACACTAAAGCATTCCAAAAAGTACCTACAGATTGAAAAATTTTAAAATATGCAACGGTGTTATAAAAAGTTCAATTAAATGGCCCAAAATGCAATTGGTTTTTTTGTTAATGCAATACGAAAAACGCCCCAACAGCAAATTGGGCTATAAAAATAAATAATTGTTAGGTATTTAAAATAATATAATATCTGCATAATCAATAGAGAAAAACAAAATAAAACAAAATTTGTTGTGTGTAAGAAACATGTATAATTATAATTATTAATTAAATAATAAAATAAATCTTTTCAATCAAAAAATGTGTTTGTAATAAAACATGTAATAAAACAAATGAATTGTTAATTATTATTTTAATGTAGACGTCCTGGATCTAAGCTATTTCGGTATAATATGGATAATTATTTACAAACCATATGCTTTGGTTCTGAAATACTATAAATTATTTTATGTCAGCTGAGATATTTAAGCACTAGATGGGACAGACGTAAGTTAATAAAAAAAAGCCTTAAAGCTAATAAAGAACAAATTGATTTTGAAAAAAAGGTTTTGATTAGTAATGAAATGAGAGAACATTTCATACATCCCTTTTCGACCGTTTTCTAATTATGAATTAATGTGCTCGTTAAATAGGAGTTCTTTGTCAAGCATTACAAGTTTCTCTAGAGCGTGTTTTTTATCTTCAAATAGACTAAATTTATGAAAAGATTTCAAAAGAAAAAAATGTACGAAAAGGAAAATTTAAAAAACGAAACAAATAAAAACTATCTTTCTCGGAACTGTTAAACATTTGTGACCTAGAAAGTTACGCTTCTCCTGAATTGATAGTACCAAGTTTACTGGTATTTCCACTTGTTGAAGTTTTTCAAAGAGGTACGACGTAAAGAGAACAACTTGAAACGATAAATCTTAAAAAAAAAAAAAAAAAAAAAAAAAAAAAAAAAAAAAAAAAAAATGCTCAAACATCTTCATCTCTGAGAGCAATAATTTCACAAGTGCCACAGGACTAGTAAATTTCTCGAGGCATATTTTCTTGGTTCGTATATTTTATAGCTAATTAATGGTAGCTTTGTGAATTAAAATCGTATATATATCTCGAGGCGTTTTATAAAAAAATAAAATGTTATCTATGGTTCAGTTGGGTCTGTTACTTAATTTACAATTTAATTGTTATTTAAGATCTATTCCTTTGATATTTCCGTCAACAATTTTTAACTAAAAGCACTCAGACCTTTTCTACGTCATACGTGTTTTTATAAATTTTTCATGAATATACAATAGATAAAAGAATTGTTCATAAACCTCATTAATGATAAAAAAATAAAATAAAATTCTACGGTAGGCATCGCTCTAGTACTTGACATTTTGAGGTTTTATTTTATGTTTAAACAATTAATATATGCTATTATTTCAACTGGAGAATTAAAATAATAACTGTTATCATTCGTCGAAAATCCACGACATCTCGTCTTACTTTATACCTTAATAAAGTTCCACTAATGCCTGTTGAACAGATATACTACCTTGGACTTCATCTTGGCAAGCGTCTTTCATCTAATCCTCTGAAACGAAAAGAAACTGCTCGCTCCATTGAAAATGCGCATTTCAATTTAATATTACTGTTGAAGTTTTGTTTAGTATAGGGATCGTTTATTAGGCATTCAAGTGTTCTGATTCCTTATTTAAATTAGATTTTTGATCGCGCATGCGCGTTTTGAACTTTTTTGTTTGATTAATTTTCCGAAACATGCTGAAATAAATGATTAAAACATTAAATCTGTTTTCCCTTAAACATTTTCTTGTTTTTTTTTATTTTTTGTATGTGTTTGTTTTTCCTTATGTAGCCAATAGAAATGGTGAGAAAGCTATACTGAAGTAATGGCAGACTTTTTTCTTTTTAATTATTGATTTTATCGTAAGATTAATTAAACGATATTTAATATAACTACCCATTATTTTATCATGTTCATAAAAAAATAATTTTGAAAAACAGTTAAATTTTTTCTTAAACTTTCCATGACCGCTATGTCTTCCTTGAATATAATGTTAACAAAAATCCGTTTAGTAATTATTATAAAATATTTTTATTTTCCAACTCCAACTCAGAAAGAAAGATTTCATACGTAATTTATTTATCTCCTAGTTCGTATTATGTAAAGTAAACGTTAGACAACATTGGAGGAACAAATTGAAAAATACAAAAAAATGTATAAATGTTTTATGTATAAATGTATAATGTTCAAGTTATTAATTAGATCAATATGCCGTAGGACTGTCAGACCTTGTTCAATTAGCTTTGGTATAGAAACAACATGTTTCAGTGCGAATTCAATGTAAAGCTGTTTTTTTTAAGGCCCTATTTTAATGTGACTGTAGATAGATGTAATATTTTAATTAGTTAATGGATATTTCAAAGGTAATTATCAAAAGTATGAGTTCATATATAACTTTCTTAGTTAATTATTTTGTTATTCGCGTTCATTTGATGTTGAAATTAAAAAAACAAAAAAATAATGCTTTATGTAAATGTTTCCTCCTTATAATGATCTGTTGCGATCTTTTTCCACAAGAGTACGAATATTAATAAAAATAAATGTAAATGATCTTAAAAATAAATGTATATGATCATAAAAATATTATTTAAAGAAGGTATTTGAATATATCTTAAACCAGCAGTAAAAATAATATAGAATTATTTTTCTTAAATAATTACAAATATTTTGCTATAAATAACACTGAGGAAGAAAACTAATTTTTTTGTTTGTTATGTGGCGTATGAATTTGAGTGAATTTAGATACATTAATGTACTAAGGTACACGACGTATAATTTCTTTGTTCAAATTGACTCTATTTTTATTTTGTTTTGTTTTTTACTCTAATACAACATCTCCCAAATACTACACTGAACTGGCTTTTAGATTTCTACAATAACATCTGGCTTAGTGGTGACTTTCCTAGCAGCTGGCATCAATCTATAGTCGTCCCTATTCTGAGAACTGATCAAGATAAGCGCTGCCCATCCAGCTACCGACCAATTTTTTTAACCAGCTGCCAGGGGTAAAATAATTGAACGCATGGTAAATGAGAGGCTCATATGGATCCTAAAGAAATATCACTATATCCAAAACTTTCAATGTGGTTTTCGTAAAGGGAGATCGACTATAGATCACCTGGTTCAAATGGAAGCCGAACTACAGTACGCATTTATCCAGGAAGAACAAGCTGTAGCAGTTTATTTCGATATGCAGAAGGCCTTCGATAAAACCGACAAACTCTCAATCTGAAAGAAACTGCAATCATTAGGATTCAGTGGTAATTTGCCCAAATTTATCCAAGAATTTCTTTCAAACCGCTCCTTTCAGATATGAACATCATTGTCCAAGCAATGCGAACAAATGAGTGGAGTGCCACAAGGCTGTGTTTTGAGCACTACGCTTTTCGCTCTGGCAATCAGAGACCTAGGAAAAAATCTATCACGTAGTGTTTAAGTGATGCTCTTCATCGATGATCTCGCAATTTCATGCCATGCAAAATACATCCTCTCTATAAAAAAAAAGCTGCAAGATGCACTGAATCGCATTAATGACTGGTGCAATACTTCGGGATTACGTTTTTCTTCTGAAAAAACAAAATGTGTCCACTTTAGTAGAAAAAGGAACACCCCACAATCACCTAGGTGAAGTTATTTTACCGTACGTGAACATCTGCAAATTTCTAGGATTGTCATTTGACAGACTCTTGTTTTGGAAACACCACATAAAACCACTAAAAGAAACTTGTACTAGGAAACTTCAAATATTGAGAGTCGTTAGTGGTACTAACTGGGGAGCGGACAGGACTGCGATGCTTAAAGTGTATCAAGCTTTGATCCTTTCCAAAACGGGTCTGCACGAAAAAATACTCTGGCCAAATTGGACTCAGTACACCACACTGGAATTCATCTCACGACAGGAGCCTTTAGAACAAGCCCGATCTTGAGAATTTGTGTCGAATCTGGACAAACACTTTTATTCTTCAGAAGGCAGAAAGTAGCCGTTAACTATATAACTAAGCTATATCCACAAACCACTCACAAATACGTGTTTCAATCCAAACTTTCAGCACGATTTCAACAGAAGAGGAATACCACATTTCCATTAGCAGAAAGGATGTTCATTGCGATAAATTAACTAAAAAAAAATCAAATTGAACACAATAGAAAACGAAATACCTCCTTGGACGTATATAGGACCCGAGTTATACCTCCAACTCTCAAAACTCAGAATATAAAGTACAATGGGAGAAGAGTATAAAGAGCAATACCATAAAATAATCCTCTCTATTCCTGAACACCTAATAATATTCACCGATGGATCTAAATCAAATTCATCTACAGCATCTGCTTTGTCACTCCCCATACTACCCACAAATGTAAATTACACCACCTTTGTAATATCTACACCGCGGAGATCAACGCCATCAAAATGGCACTCCGATACGCCATCCCCAATTAAAAATATTGGAATTATATCAAATTCATTGAGTACATTAAAAACCATGAATAACATGTATCCAGACCACCCAGGAATCCAATGCATTCTGGGACGTGTAAAAAAGCTAAAATATGATGGAATATCAATATGTTTTATTTGGTCACCTAGTCATAAAGGCATTAAAGGCGATGAAATGGCTGATAGGGCAGCGAAAGAATCTCTCACCCTTCCAGGGCGCGGTAAAGCTTTTTTGTCAGCATGAGAACAAGCGCGGCCACTAAAAGAAGCCATACTCAAGGATTAGCAGGCACTGTGGGATAACGGCCCAGCTAGCAAACTGGGGACTATAAAGAGGGACGTAGGGGCGTGGAGTAGCTCCAGCCGCAGTAGCCGTCGAGAAGAGGTAGCCCTCACGCGGCTGAAAATCGGTCATACAAGATTGGCATATCTCCACCTAATAACGAAAGAAGCTCCTCCCAGACGACAAAAATGTGGCGAGATATTGACAATATCACACATTTTAGAGGACTGTCCATTCTACATCAAAAGGTTAAAGGAAAGTGCAATATCTTTGAATATATCAGTATCTCTGGGTAATAAGGAGGAAACGGCTACTAAGATAATCATCTTTCTATCCAAAGAAGGTTTATTGATAAACATATAATATTTTTTAATCTATTTATTATTGTTATTAATTTTTTCTTTCTTTTTTTATATTGAAAATAGTATAATATAATATTGGAAAATAAATAAAAATAAAAGGCGTTGATGCTATTGGTCATTTTACGTCTTGACATCCAAATAACTAACTAACGTAGGACTGACTTAGAAGTGCTTTTTAAGCAACTGTCAAATCATGTTGATTTGACTCCAAAACTTATTTTATTCTTAATGTTATTTTTAACCTTAGTAAATAATTTGACTAGGGTTATAACTACTGATAACTTTAATTTTATTAAAGTACACTTACAACCTGGTCATTTGGTAACTGGATAATCTAAGTCCAATCATGTCATATTGATATTTAAAGGAGTTTTCAAGGAGAGAAATATACTTAGGCATATATTACAATAAAATTTATACTTAGCTGAACAAAAACATTTTAAATTATTTAAACTAAGTTCAACAGAGTATTTTTTCTGATTCTGAAAACCGAGCAGGTTTGAACTCGACCGGATAGTGTTTCTTTCAGTTCATCAAAAACTTCTAATATAAATTTAAAAAATACAAAATAATAAAAATGTTGGTGCTTTCAATACATAATCTACTTTAAGTAGAGAGTGACAGTAGCCTACTTCGATAATGTTCCAAGTTTAAATTAGATTGTATTATGTATACCGTAGTAATTGAGAAAATGGTCAGGATAGTGGTCGAAATTTTATAAATGAAAAAATGGTGAAAAATTATTCAATGCATGCCGACGTTTCGGCCCACTTTGTAAGACTTCTTAAGGACAAATAAAAATGAGAATCTGTGAAGAAAACGGTCTATTTCAACAATAAGGGCTGACTAAAAATATTCAAATTTTTTAATGTGCTACCTAATCATCTTTTATAATTGTATCGGACATTGTTCCTCTTCCCATCTTTGTTTACTCTGAAGAATGTTTAAAAAGCTAGACGAAACGTAGACATGCATTCAATGATTTTGCACTTTTGTTTGTTTTTTTTTGACCGCCACCTTCTGTATTTTCTCCTCGAAATAGATCAGATCGATATTTATGATTATGTGTAATTAGAAGAAATTTAAACTATTTCAACAAAGCACAAGTTTATTAACAAATCGGAATCGTACTTTTAGGAAACTTATCCACTTACCTTTTTTCATGACAAATATACAAGGGTGGTCAAAAAGGAAGTTTCTGAAGAAGTTACATTCGTGGTCCACCTGAGGCTCCCTGCAGAGGCAGGTTGGGTCGAAGAAAGGAAAGGCCTGAAGTGTTCTCAGAGCTGCTTGACATTTGGTCACAGTCACCGTCGAACACGACACTGTAACAATGAAGGCCATTTTGTGGTTACTTTGTTTTATCTTTAACATAGCGAATATTGCATATATATATTTTTTAAATAAATGGTGTCAGAGGTAATGGTTTTAATATTTCTAAAACATTTTATTCCAACACAACTTCAATCTATTTATTGTTTGTTTGATTCATGATGTTAAAGAGCGGAAAAAATCATGGTCATCGACGCCCGTTTTTTTTTTAATCAATTCAAAATTAAAAAAAAAATAGTTTAAAGAAATTAATAAACATTAAAAAAAATAATATAGAAATATTTTAATAATATAGATATGCTATTAAACGCCTTAGAGATTAATTTAAAATTTAAAAACACCATTTGACCCCGTTAATGGTGCTTCCGTCGTCTCTAGCTTGTTCAAAATTGGGTATAATAATAGCAGCATACTTCGAAAATATGTATGATGGTCAGATTCTTCCTGCAGTTTTATGTATTCATGAATACCTAAAAGATAGGATGGTCCTACATTTCTACATCTCCCGTCGGGATTTTCAACTTACAGAAATATAGAGGGGATGTAATTAATTGCTTTTAATTCGGAAGTGTAAACATTGTAGTAGTCAGCATTCTGGTCTTGACTTCAGAAAAACATATGATATAAATGCTGAATTAAAAAAAAAAAAATCTGCTTATCAACTTTATCCTAATTGGATATTTATGGGATATCCAATAAATATTCACAACACTATTGCACAATTTTTCGGTGCATATTACAATTTATTACCTTCATCATAATCATGCTTCTTATATCTTATAGCTATCCCCATATCCTTATATCCATATAATTTTATTTCGTTTAATTTATAAAATATAATTATTCCATCGTTCTAATATTGTGAAGAGCGACTATTCTACTCTAATATCAACTTCACACTTTAGTAACACTGAATTGAAATTATATCTATAACAGAGCTAATTCATATATTTATTTTCACATATTTGTCTAAATCACATTAGTATTAAGTTGTTTTTCAAATTTCTGTAATTATTCTATTATATATGTTTACATCAATTGTTTACTTTTAGATTATTTAAATTATTTTATATGTAATTTATTTATTATGTCCACATAATAAATCTCTTAACATTTACTGCATCTTAAAACTATCTGCATTATTAATATTTTTTGTAATGAATATTGGTTCCATTATATTTCTATTTCTTTTTTTTTTTCATTTTTCAATATTTTAAGATTATCAATATCAAATTTATGATTACAAGGTATAATGTTTATTTTTACTATTTCTTTCAATTTTTTTTATAGTAAAGTTTCGTTTATCCGGCCTACATACAAACCAAAAGCATCATCATTTTTTAATAAAGGAAATTTCCCCATCACATCGCAACGTGGTCCATTTAATGAGTGGCCTAATGGGAAATTAGAAATATTTCCTCACATAGACATAATACTAAGCTTTATCGACTGTTTCGAGGGATTTAGTTAGCAAAGCCTTCTTCGGAGACCTGTTTGTTCAACTCGGCAAATAGAAAAGTTAGTTTTAGCAGTCTTTGAAGTTTGAAGAAAGTAGTTGCCTAGTTAAGGAGACAAGTCAAACTTCAAAACCCCAACAACCAAGTGGATGTTAGCTTGTACTGAATTACTTGGGGGCACATCACTGAGGGGGATGGAGTGTGGAGTTTATTATTTCCCCCTTTTAAATCCCGAGTTAATGAAATTTAGGCGGAATACAACAGCTATATTTTTTGTTGAGCAAAGCAAATATAACCAGGATAACATGTATATATGTATATGTGTGTCTGTACATGTAAAATCCCTTTTGACAAGTACTTATTCCCTTCATTGGTGAAAGACAATTCCCATATTGCGATACGTGGTGTGGTTAAGAATTTTATTAAATTAGTTTATAGTTTGTATTTATTTCCTCCCTTGAAACTCAAATATTCTATATTACAACATTAATCTAGATAGAATCTACGATAAACAAAAAATACGATAAAATAAGATATACATGATTTTAGAAAAAATAGTTACAGCAAGTATTTTATATGGATAATCTTAATTTTTTAAATAGAGCTCCATAGTATTTAATTGATTCAGATTAATAGCTCTAGGAGAATAAAATATCAACCATTTTTGATAGTACTTACAAATGTAATAT
This sequence comes from Rhaphigaster nebulosa, assembly GCA_948150685.1. Classification (NCBI taxonomy): domain Eukaryota; kingdom Metazoa; phylum Arthropoda; class Insecta; order Hemiptera; family Pentatomidae; genus Rhaphigaster; species Rhaphigaster nebulosa. The sequence goes on from OX411307.1 coordinate 110,306,674, forward strand.
ATTTGGCTTCTCCACTCAATCAGCTCTCATCAAAATCAGGAGTGACTTACATACTGCTATGGACGAAAAAAAAGTTAACCGCACTAATACTATTTGACTTCTCCAAAGCTTTTGATTCCCTGGACCATTCTATCCTTTTTACCAAATTAAAATCTAAATCCTTTTCCAACAGCACTATTCTCTGGTTTCAATCCTACCTTTCCAATCGGACTTCCAACCAAGAGGTTTCATTTCCTAATCAACCTCTATTTTCCTTCCTTGTCCTGTCCTCAGGAGTAGCCCAAGGTTCAAGCATTTCACCACTCCTTTTCAATACCTGTATCAGTGATCTTCCTAATTCAATCCACTACTGTTCCAGCCAGCTATAAGCCGATGACTTCCAAATCTACTTATCATTTCCTCCTTTCGAATTATTAGTAGCGTTTGCCAATATCCAGAAAGACCTAGATAGGAACAGTGCCTGGGCAAACCTGAATAGATTAAGGTTAAATACTATGAAAACTCAGGTCATTGCTATAGGTTCCAAATCCCTCTTCAGGTCCAACTTCACCTTTTCTACTTTAATTCTTAATGGCTACCACATCACTTTCAGCTCCTTTTTTAAAAACTTGGGCATTACTATTGACCAAACCTTGTCCTGGAAACCCCATATCCCCCAAATTTCCCGACGATCAATAAGTACCCTCAACTTATTCCATCGTTCCCGACATCTTCTTCCACAATCTACCCGTTAGCTCCTCTTATCCTCTCTTATTTCCCCCCACGTTGACTATGGAAGTGTGGTATATGGTGGCCTCTCGATTGGATTCGAGGGCAGATTGAAGTGAATCATGATCTGCTGACCTGTCTACCTTCTCCCACAGAACCAAAACATTCGAACGTTCCTTTCTTGCCCGCTGCACTATCCTCTGGAATTCCCTCCCTTCTAGTATCCGTCATGCTTCTTCTCTATACTCATTCAAATTCCACCATTTCCAACATCTCCTCACTTCCCAAAAAGATGTTGTATAAGCAAACAATTTTAAGTTAAGATAAACAATTTGATCAAAAGTTTATGTGTAAGCGTCAATTTATTTATAATTTTTATTTCTATCCTTTTTTTTTTTGTTTTTTCGTTTTGTTTTCGTTTCTCTCTCTCTCTCTCTCTCTCTCTCTCTCTCTCTATATATATATATATATATATATATATATATATATATATATATATATATATATATATATATATATATATATATATATATATATAGGGGTCGGGTTGGCCGAGCGGGTTAGCGCGCTTGCAAAAGTGCACCTACTCACAAATCCAAAGATTGTGAGTTCGAATCCCGGCACCGGCACTACTTTAATTTAATTAAAGTAATAATTCAAGAAATTTATCATCCCCCCGGGTATGTGAGGCCCGTCAGCCTACTGGAGGCTACTCACACAGACCGGGCGTAGGAGTGATGACCCTACCCCGTGTATCTTAATTGTGAATCGCGTTGTGGTTTTCCAGGACATAAAATAGCCGCCCGGAGGTTTGGTCCATGGACGGTCTGCCTCGGGGAAAGAAATACAGGTCCTCGAGCGCCTGCTGACTCCAAATAGCCATAATCCGTGGATCTAGACCGATTTGTCACTGTCCTTGAACCCGAGTGAATCGGTGGGAAGGACACTGCCGAATTGGCCCCAAAGGGACCGGTTATGGAGCAATGGGCAGCCTGCCGCTGCACCATGGAAACCATGCAGCCATGTTTGCAGCAACATGAGGTTGGGTGACCCCCTCCAGACTGTCTGTGCTCCCGCAAGCAATAAATGTCTGTAAGAACATCACATCGCGCGGCCAAAGATCTACAAGGTCTATAGAGCCAACCGGGAAAAAAAAAAAAAAAAAAAAAAAAAAAAAATATATATATATATATATATATATATATATATATATATATATATATATATATATATATATATATATATTAATGGGTCTATTTTATGTGTATGTGTTTGTGTGTGTGTGTGTGTGTGTGTGTATATATATATATATATATATATATATATATATATATATATACACACACATATTTTATTAAATTAATGGGTCTATTTTATGCGTATGTGTATATATATATATATATATATATATATATATATATATATATATATATATATATATATATATACATACACATACGCATAAAATAGACCCATTAATTTAATAAAAGAAATTTAACAAATAGTCGTAAGACGAGATCATCAAGTATTAATAAACAATAGTCTATCAATATTATTATTTTTTTGACACTCCTTATAATTTTTTATTTAATTTTTTTTTATTTTTTTTTTACTTATATATGAAACATATAGTAAGGGAAAGTATTGCGATCGTGATAAATTTCGAAACGAGTTTTCAATGGAAATTCACATTTGAAGGTCCCCTGAGTCGGAATAACCAAGTTTCGCAAAATGGTGTGTGTGTGTGTCTGGTATGGGGTGGCGGGGTAATATCGAACACCGGGGTAGTATCGATAAGCAGAATTTATGATCTAAATTCTCTCCACGAAATCAGATGTTGCTACTCCCTTTTGGCGGCGAATCATAGATACCCTAGGCACTCCTCTCGGCATTTCAGTACTGCTCCGGAGTGATCAGATATTGAAGGAAGTGATATTTTGGATATTCTGATGATATACTGGTGAACAAATTTTTCCATCCTTATTATTTCTGCTTGGAATTAGATTTTTCGAATGCCTTAGTTTTCTGTGCCGTGATGTTTTAAGAAATTGCACCGTAAGGGGTATTACCAAACACTGTTCGGTTTAGCCCAAGCATTTGGTTTTATACCTAAATAGAAACATTACCTATATAACATGATGCGATTCTCATTTATTACCACCTATAATCCATTACTCTGACAAAGAACTACGATAAATTAAGATTAAATCAAGATATGCCCTCTCCACAATTATGAGGAGGACAAATCTTCAGTTCACTGAAATCCTCCAACGAAAAAAAAAATGCAAGAAAAGGGAAGGAGGGAAGTAGCTAAAGGACTGAAATGAAATGAAATGAAAAACGAACGAACTGGAAAAACAAGGTTGTGAAGAAGTTGAACTGTGACAAGTCTCATTGCTTACTGTAAATATCTGATGTGCTCAACATATGACTTCCTTGTACGCCTATTAAACTATAAATCGCTGGCTCAAAAAGTAATCCTGAATTCGGATACTAGTTTCCGAAGATTGCAGTATCTCAAAAACGATACTCGGCGTCGCGAAATCAATCTGACACACACACACACAGAGGCATACTCTTGTTTCTGGAGGTATCACGATAATTGAAATTTCCAAGAGATTTCTTCGCGTTCCGTGACAACATTTAAACTGTCAATATCACTAGATAAAGCATTGGAAATCAACAGCTTCGATATTTTAAGCGAAAAAAAAACCCACTTAACTAATATTTTATTCTCCAGCTGCAGACTTGTTCATCTCACTAATGGGGTGGAAAACCAGTATTTTACAACCAATTTTAACTCTTAAAACAAGTAGTAAAATTATTTAATTAGAGGGGAAAAAATTGTGCTTATAACCTTTATCACCGAAGCATATGATCTCTGTAATAAGTTTCAATATACCTTTTGATGTACGTTTCTTATGACCTTCAAGTAATGTACCCCTTTCGGATCTTCAATTTCAGCTAAAATCTATTAAATTACTTATATTGATATAAGAGTCTAATTTACCAAAGTTGAGATGTTTTAAATTATATTTTAATATACTTTTTGATGAAAGTCTAATATGACCTTCAAGTAAATTACAACTTCCGGTTTTCTTATGTTTACCAAAATTTATTATGTTATTTATATTAATATGTGAGTCTTAAATACCAAATTTGAGAAGTTTTGCATACTATTTTAATATAATTTTTGATGAAAATCAGTAATGACCTTCAAGTAAAGTACCACTTTCGGTAATCATGCAGTAACCAAAAAGAGAGGTTCACAACTAGATTATATAATAATCCTAAATACGAAATTTTAACTTTCTATGGCAAATCGTTTTTGAGTTATGCGAGATACGTACGAACGTACGTACAGACGTCATGACGAAACTAGTCAAAATGGATTCCGGGATGGTCAAAATGGATATTTCCGTTGAAATCTGAAAACCTTAAATTTTCGCGATTATAATACTTCCTTTACTTCGTACAAGGAAGTAAAAATGGCTAAATATGATTTATGAAAGAATTTTATATTTATCTACAGGAGAAAAAAGAAGAATTATTTTCCCAGGTTGAAAACAAACTTCCGGAAATAAGACAGTAATATATAATACACTGTTGGAAAGTTAAAGATTTTAGAAAAATTAATATCTAACGTAAAAGGCAATATATTGTTACATAGTTTTTGAACATATCGAAATATTAGTAAATATAATATAAATAGTAGTTTATATAATATCGATATAATTGTTAAGTTTATCGATGTGTATCGATAACTTATCGATATAATCGATACGTTTAAATAATATCGAAATAGTAGTTTATATAATATCGATATTTCTGTATCGATATAATAACGAAATCGTAGTTTATATAATATCGATATTTCTGTACGAATATAATTAAGATATTGCTTTTATAATATCGATATTTTTGTACCGTTATAATTAATATATTGTTTTTATAATATCGATATTTTTGTACCAATATTTTAAAGATATCGATATTGTTAACCAATATCAATATCGATATTTTGCTTTCGACATCCCATCCCTAAAACACAGCCTCTATAGATAGTAACCGAAAACCACCACACCACAAGTTTTAATGGTTCTGTGTTTGTCGAACTCGACCTCCTTTGTTTCTCCTTTTTTTTTTTTTTTTTTTTTTTCTAATATCCGTTTTCGATACTCAAATTTTAATATCGATACATCGATATTTTTTCAACATCGCTACAAAACTACCGTCTATCTAGTCGAATTCATGATATTGCGTTATATGATGCTAATTATTGCATAATGAGTGCTAGGGTGAATTTATTTGATTTTAATTAGAGTTCACAAAGAAAATTAACGCTATATTAGGATAAATTTTTTGTCAGACTAATTAAGCGGAGCAAAACGCCTGTCCGACCCTCTGAATATGGCTTCATCATAAATTATTGCTAATAACTATAATACGTATTTGTGCTACAGTATATCTTTGTAGAGAAGCTCTCCAAAAAATTGTATTTTGATATAAGTTGAACTTCGGCTCCCGGAGTAAATAATGTAATGTGATAACTAGGGAGCGGTTTTTCATGTGAAATAAAAAGCTACAAATTACAAAACAATTAACATTTAAAATTATATAATAATTCAAGAGACCAGATTTATGTGTGAAATAAGACTTCAAATAAGTATATATGTATGTGTCGATTTTTTCATGAACTAATGAGAATATAGAAAAATAAAATATAAACCTTTACTTCTTTAAATTATTTGAAATTACATACATTTTTAAATTTTCACAAATTTAGTATGTAAATATTTTTCATTGTTATCCGAATAGTAAAAAGAGAATTGGTAGGAAACAAAATTAGCCATTCGCGGAAAATGGAATTAAAATGTCAGGAAAGCAGAATTTCTTACTTATAGAAAGAAATATAGAGTATAGAATATAGAAATATAGAAAGCATTTTTTATGTTGGTTTTTTTTGTCAATTTTCAATATCAATTTTCTTTGTTGTCTAAATATGGACAATAATATGTAATATCCTCCAAATATGTAAAATAAAAAATGCTTTATCTGATTTTAAATTGTATGAAAAGTAAAATAAAATGTCGAAGAAGGGTATACAAGACTTAGATAAAAATATGAAAATACATATAAATCCACTCCCTAGTGATAGCTTACGTGTAATATTAATAATGTAATCTAGTAACAACACGTGCGACAATTAATTTTTATTAGCATCGTTACCGTTTGTGTTATATTACACGATCCCGTCAAAGGAATTTAGCCTCATCTACCAGTGGGTGTAGCTAACACTTTGTCCTGACGTTGAACAATGTACTCTAATGATCATGACCACGTTGTAATTGAACCATTTGTATAATGGAAGATGTACAAACTGGACTGTTGGGTAATCTCCATTGCACTGTGTTAGGATCATGTTAATTCGAACTAATTAAAACCAAGCAGTTTCGGAAAATTCGGATTACCGAACGGGAAAAAAAAGGTAGCATTCATCAGACAATTTAAGCACAAAGATATATTCATAATTCTTCCAAAACAGTTCAAAACCAAACTGTCAAATGTTTTCATAAGGGTATATACAACTGTTAAATAAATAAGGTATTTAAAAGTTTAAAAAAATACATAAGGAAATTTTCCTGAAATTTAATAATTTTAAAAGAAATATTCATTACAAATATTTTTACAATATTAAATCATTGCTCAGAATTTTATTTTTTATTAATTTTCATGAGCAATTGTCTGATTTATTTATTATTATTTTTTTTTTCGTTTTGAATTTGAAAGCGTCTTTTCCAAAGCCTCTGATCAAAAACTCACGATTCATCGTTAATTATATTTTTGATTAGCGTAAATTACTACCAGTTTAATGATCACGTTAATTATTACCCACCGATAAAGAAATCGAAAAAATAAATACGCTTTCAACAAATTTGTTAGCTTAGTTTTTATTTTAAATAAATGGAATTGGTATTTTTAACTTAATTTTTTAAGCTTAACAGCACGTAACGTGTTTATAATGTTAAATGGTTTTATCGAATGTATGTATATAATTCAAATCAAATCTTCCCATTTTTTTTTTTTGTTTTTGAGATTCTGGTTAGCGAGAGTACACTTTACTTATCAGTATTCCCCATTTAACTCGTTAATTTATTAATATATACAATAAGGGAGAAAAAAAGTGGAATCTTACAATCTAAGAAAGAGTTTTTTCAATTGTTAAAATAATGCCATTCTAACGAACAAACCCATTCTTTATCGCGTATTATCTAACATTCTTTAATATTAGTGAATGTTAGATGAAAAAAATACATAAAAAACCCAGCTAACAGTGTTTTCACCGGTTTCAAATTTCCAAAAGAAAATAGTCATCCATGAATCCAGTAAAAATATGTTAAGTAACAATATATTTACTGTTAGTAGTAACTTAATATCATCAAATTTCAGTCAAATTATTCGAAGCTCATTATTTTTTCAATGTCCTGTTTTATGGAAAACGCGCATAGGAATACTGAAGTAAAATTAAGTTCAGTAGTTTTTTTTTTAGGAGGGGATATTTTTTTTGGAAGTAGACGCATACGGCTATTCAAGCAATATGTAATCTGTTCCTTGTACAGTAGATTAAAGTGTAGTGCCTTCCTCACCCCCGCCTCCCTAAAAAAAAGTTAAATTATTTTGGTGGTTAAAAAAAACATCAATACATATTAGTGTTAGTCCGCCTTGTTGAGATACTTACCAGGTTACGTAATGTAAAATAATTGCAGCAAATTAAAACACATATTACAAATCATAGTAGATATATAAAAAAATCTGGTGCGATGCACGCGTCACACAACTATCACTTACCATCCTACTTTGAGTAGACATTTATTAATGTATAATATGCAATATATAATAAAAATAAGACAAAAAATAATGACAAAGTGCGAATAGAATTAATTACATTTTGCTCCATCTGGGATAAGTACGACCCCCAAAACTCTTTTATCATAAATGACCCCATGAAATTTCAGTAAAATTTAGTAAAGTGTTCTTGGGGGAGGGGGAGAAGGGGATTAAAAATTAAACAATCCTTGTCTTAGTTATTTTACTGTTTCTTTAAATACCTTATAACACCAAGGATAATTTATTAAAAAAGAAACCTTACTATATAAAACTTTCAATAACACCGATTACCTCTGCTGAAATTACTTAATATTGATCAAGTTAATTGAATCATTAAAATAAAACAAAATTAAAATGTAACAAAAGATAAAAGTTGTTGAAACAAACAACGATTTCCAGGTAAAAGATGGTAGGTATGATCAGTTGGGAAATAATTCTTGATTATAACGAAATTTATCAAAGTTATGTGCAAAAGATTATAAATATTCAATATAAATAACCGTGTAAGTGAATGTGAAAATATTTATGTAATTTAAAGTTTATTATTATTAATTATTTTTTTTTAGTAGTGAATCATATAAAAGTGCTAATAGTTCTTTTTCATGAATCACGAATTCAAACCCTATTAACTTATTTTACTGAGTGGGGAACCGCTCTAATATCATCCCCAGATATCTCTTTACTGTAATCTATTAAATAGTGTCCCTAAAATCTTTTGAGAAATTCGAAGGGAATATGGCCCCGTAACCTTTTAACCTGGAACATTGAACAGCCTTCTACTGATGGACAGTTTATTCACGAATCTCTATAATATACAGTTATTATTCCGAATATTGATTTATTTTATTTGTAAATTTTATCATAGTAGTTATGTGATTTTTCCACTTATAAGTAAGTAGGGAATGGATAATGGAGTCTCATTGATTACAGTTGATTATTTATGGTTACCTCATTGACTGCGGTTTATAGATTTATAGGCCAACCCTTTGACCTTTAATTGCCATCGACCATAACATATTACCAACAGATAGAATGTATGCAAATGGGATTCTGTCCCCACAACGTCGTAATAGACAAAGCCCGCGAATTAACTTGTTATGCTGTTTTACATTAGGAATGCTATATTCGGGTTCGAATGTATGCTTAAACAATTTAATTCTGAAAACATGATAATGGTATGTTAGATCCCTAAACGGGTCTTGATTTCGTATTCGTTTGTTTATTTGGGCATTATGGCGTAAAATCCTTAAGTCATCAATGTCTAGGAATTTCGAATTCGTAATTTATATCTAAATCAACCTAAAGCTACGATAATGTTGATATTGTTTAGGCTAGTAGGATAAAGTGGGGTAAGTGTGTACTTGGGATAAATGTTTACACTTTTGAAGAATTTGTAATATGATGACTAGTTACTCATTTGTCTCACTAAGATGGTAGTAAGATATTTCTCAGATGGTAGTGCTGGTACGACAAATTCGTTATTTTCTTTTTGTTATTTCAGTGCGAAATTTACCTAATTTTGTTTATATATAAGCGGTGTATGAGGCATTGAGAAGGTGTGTAATCTACCGTTTTTTGGGATATATAAGTATGTGTGTGTGTCGGTATAAAATGATAACAAAGTCCTATGTTGCTCAGTAAAAAGCTTAGCTGGTTAATGTTTAATTATTTGTTCAGAACATTACGTTGGCGCTGCGAATAAAAGAAATAAAGCATAATCCACACTATCCTGGGGCATTACGTAGATGTCTACTTTCAATCCGAATTTAGATGAGTGGAATTTATATATTAGAAGATGAAGCGATTATTTTCGGCTGATGAAGTCGAAACAGAAGGAAAAAACGAGTTATTCTTCTCACCAACCTGCATCAAGATACATGTAAGTTGTTAATTGATTTATGTCTACCAGAGGAACTTGAGGTGGTGCCGTTTGAAGACTTGGAGGGAAGTCGGACACACATTATACTGAAGTCGTGGCTGGGTTCTCCAAGAGGCAGGAATTTTATCAGGCCTTTATGGAAGAGAGTGAAACAATTGCAGATTGGGCTGCAAGAGTTAGAAGATTGACAGCCAGATGCAAGATTGGTGCACACTTTAAGACAACCTTCAGAGACAGATTTGTAATAGGCTTTACAAAGTGAAGAGAGAGAGAAGAGTTACTCTTTGAAGATCCTGCCACACTAATACTTCAGAAAGCAGAGGACATAGCTAAAAGGGAAAATGCGCAATAAAGAGTTGTGGTGGCCATGTAGATACAAAAACTATTAGTTCAAACTGTCATATTAAAGGGCATTTGAAGAAAATGTGTAAAGTTAAGAACGATAAAGAAAACCGGCAACAGAAAAATGTATGTAGGCTATTTAGGAATGATTATTTGTGTAATGGTGAAGGCTTGCGAATTATCCGCATAATTCGGAAACTACATCTCCTATCGAAATTAATTTAAATATTGAGGGAGTACCCTTAAGGGCTGAAATTGATAAAGGAGCTTCTGTGTGTGCTATTTCGGATACTAATTACTAAGATATTTCGGGGAAAAAGAGCTGGTGGAAAGTAATGATATTCTACAGAGTTCACTAGAGTCCACAAGTGAGGAAATAATCATTAAAATGTTTCCAAAAGTATGAGCTAATAATTTAAGAAAATTTAACAAATTTAAAATGGTGTTAAGATTAAAACACAATGTTACACCACAAATGCTGAAACCCATAATACTCCCATATGCTCATAAATGAAAAGTACAAGAAAAAATCTAAAGACTGTTAAAAGAGGGTTTCATTAGTTCTGTTGAGTATTGTAAATTAGGGACACCAATTGTCCCCGTGATGGTTATGTAAGATTATGTGATTGAAGGTTAACTCTGATTCTGTACTTGTTTCCAGGGAATGCAGTACTTTAGCAAGATTGATCTCAAAGATGCATTTTAGCAGATAGAACTAACAGATGCTCCCAAAGAGTGTACCATCATGGCCACAAACAAAGGTAACTTTTGTTCCAATTGAACTCTATTTGTCACTTCTACAATACCTCAAATGCTCCAAAAAGTCATAGATACAGAGTAATGGCTGGTTTAGAAAATGTTGTGGTTTTCCAAAAGGATACGGTTGTTGAGGGGAAAACAATATTGGAACACAATAGAAAATTAATTAAATTAACGGAAAGGTTGAACGATTGTGGTTTAACTATCAATAGAGGGAAATATAAATTTTTATGAGAGAAGGTTGACGTTATTGATAAAGAAGGTTAATATAATTGATAAAGTAGGTCTAAAGCCAGGTAATATTAAGTTATAGCGTTAACTAAAATCAACCCACCAGAGAATGTTATTGAGCTTAATTCATTTTTAAGTATGGTAGGGTACTACCGAAATTTCATACAGAATGTTGCAGATATGATGAATCCATTTTATGTTTTTTTTGAAAAAGGGGAACTTTTGGCAATGGACAGAAAAATTCTAGGAGGCCTTTGAGGCGGTAAAAAAACAGTTAACTAATTAGTACATTTTAATTTCATTATAACCCATATTAGTACATTACAATATGAAATTGATGGTTTCAATGGATACCAATCCGGTTGGTATTTCGGGAGTTTTATAGCATGAATATCCAGACGGTTCAAGGCGTCCCATTAGTTATGTATCAAGAGTGTTGAATCCTGCAGATAGAAGATATCTTCAGATACACACTAGCCATTACATTTATGCTGTCGATAAGTTCTCTCAGTAATTATATACCAATAAGTTTATATTAGAAACTGACCACAAACGTTTATTTGTTTACATAAAAGAGAACTTCTCGTCATGGCAGCTAACATATTAAATAATTATGCTCTCTAGTTTACTAATTATGATTTCAAGATTGTATGAGTGCCAATTGTAGATACAATATATTCAAGAATTGTACACACTATCTCTCATGGCATCCACATATGGATGGAACTGGCAGTAAGGTTCACCACTGTGAATATAATAGAGCTGTTTTATACATCAATCAGATCTGACAGAGTCTTCAAGCTTGGCCTAATCAGGTACTTCAAGAGGAGTCAGAGAGTGTTTTGGATATTAGATCAGTTAATAAATACCTTTTGAATGGCTGACCAAGTTTCAAAAGAGTTGAAAAAATAATTACCCAATAAACCAAAAACTCACTATTGAGGATGATTGTTTGATGTGAGAGCATAGACTGGTTGTTCCAAACAAATTGAGAAATCAAGTCTTGTCTTGTCTTCGTGAGTCTCATTTGGGTATAGTAAAAACCAAATTATCACGGGATTACTTTTGATGGCCCGGAATAAATTGTTGTATAGAACAAGTAGTCAATGAGAGTGAAGTATGCAGAAGATGTCTACTTGGACCTCAAAAGTTGATCGCTTGTTCCTTGGAAATGACCGGAAGAACCATGGACTAGGATGCACGTGGATTTCATGAGACCCATTAACAATGAAAAATATTTAGCCGTTATGATGCGCATAGAAAGTTGATCCCTAGGCTATCCTCCACCCGAAAAACGGTAGTGGTTTTGATGGAGTTGTTTTCTAGATACGCTCTCCCAAAGCGATTGTTTTCAGATAATAGTCCCCAGCTTATTCGCACTAAAAAGTTTAAAGAATTTTGTTTAATGAATGGTATTGAGTGCATATCAGGTGCTCCATATCACCCAGATACCAATGGGCAGTCTGAAAATAATGTGGCAATAGTGAAGAAATGCTTAGGCAAAGCTCAAATATCAGGAGAGCCTTCAGATACAGCTTTGTAAAAACATTTGAAAACCCCGCGTAATACAATGCATCTGTCAACAGGTGCAACTCCTGCCAAATTGATGCTAGGCAGACCTCTGAGAACTAAATTAGATTTTATGAATGACCGATCCATTGAGCGAAACCTGAAAACTACTTAAGAACTAAAGGAAAATGTAGAAAAAGCAAGTAAAATATTCAGGAAAAAGAAAGGTAGCGTTCTATGTCGGACAGAGCATGTTTATGAAGAGTTACAAAGATAACAAAGAGAACTGGGTGAAAGGTATTGTTGAAGAGGTGCTGAATGTAAATATGTACAGGGCGTATGTTGGGCTTAGAGTGTGTGGTCAAGAGGCATGTAGACCAATTAATGCTTTATCTCATACTAGGGGTGACAAAGTAACGACTCGGGACTATCGAGAAAGCTCTTTGTCATAATGGGCTAAGACTTACCTAAGCAACAGTCACAGGAAGGTACCGATCATCATATGATGATGATAAAGGTACCGAAAAATCCCGGATAGAAGACTAAAGAGGAAGATGAAGATAAGGAAAAAACAAAAGAGAAGACTCAAGAGGAAGAGGATAGGAAGACTCAAGAGGACCCAGTTAAAGGATGGGAAAGAGGATATTGGGATAGTTACAGAAAGCATGGGAAAGTCGGAAAGAGCGATCGAACCTCCGAAAAGAATTACGGACGGGCCTTTTTAAGGGTGGAATGGTGTGATATATGAAGCATTGAGAAGGTGTTTAACCTACCTTTTTTTTAGGATATGTTTATTTTGTCGTTATAAAATGATAACAAATTCATATGTTGCTCAGTTGATTAAACGCTTATATGTTAATGCTTAATTATTTGTTCAGAATAGTCATATATACATGAATATGAATAATACATGAATCGCGTGATATCATAATTATTATTAATTAAAAAGGTTCCTTTCACGATTAAATTTAGTAAACTGGTTTATTTTATAATTATTTTTTTTATATATAATCAATAGGCTATTTTCAATATGATCAGTAAATATGAAGCCTAAACAAATTCGTCTACAACACAATTTTCTCTTACCACACTATAATAATTATCATAAAGCGTGTCATAATAATAATACTCGTTAACAGAGCGTATTGTTGTGAAGGGAGATGCTGAAGGAGATCCAGCAGTTCCGTCGTATCTGTCTGACTTCGGACACACTCGTCATTTCATCTAGTTTCGGGCGCCAAGTAGATAAGTTCAATACGCTATATGTTTGCCAGTTCTGGTCTGGTTTAGATTTTTTTTTTTTGTTTTTTTAGAGAATTTAATTACCTTTATATACACAATGTTCCTTAAAATGCATACTTATAGAATTAGAGGTAATAAAATTTTCTTTTCGTCATAACTTTTTTCTCTGAATTTCCTTGGTGATGTACTACATAAATGAATAGTTAAACGGCTTTAAGAAGAAGTCTTTAGGAAAATTTTATCGAAATCATATGAGCCGTTTTCGAGAAAATTGTAAACAAATGTAAAACCGTAGATATAAAGTGGCTCTTCCAGTGAGTCGATTTTAGCGAAAAGGTTGCAGTAATATCCCAGGGATATACCTACCTTAAATACGTAATTTCAGTTTCGTAAAATATCTCGTTTTTGATCCAGTCTGTTCACTTATTCACAGATACGCACAAACCTTTTGCGAGACTAGTTTATTTGGACTCGATGTTAAGGTCCCCCGTCCCGTTGAAAGGTCAGTTTCCGTTGAAAACTCGGGTTCGGAATTTTCACGGTCGCAATACTATCCCATAAAATATATTTCATATATATGTAAGTAAATGTAAAAAAAAAAAAAAAAAAAAAAAGCACTCTTACTAAAAAGTATTTTTCCAACGATCTAAATTATAATTTAAATAACTAGTGCAATTAAAACACCTTAAAAAATAGAGTTATTCCCAGCATTAATTAATAAACCGTAAAAAAAAAATACTGCATTCATGAGTGACGCAGACCCAAATGGCTACAAAACTAATGACCTGCCCTCACAGAATGCTCACAATTATTAAAACAAGGAAAAACATTTCAGCATTCGCTCTCAATGTTTTACACTGAACTTGAGCTCCAATTTGTATTTAGCGAAAAAGTAAACTTTATCGTATAGAATATGCCCCTATCATTTTTTTAAAACAATCTGATTACCTAATATTCGAGTTCAGACAAGAAAATATTTCTCTAAAATGCCTGCAAAAGTTTTGTATAATAACAAATGTTTAGGACAAAAAAAAAAATAGTAAACTAGATAAGCTCAAAAATTAAATAGAATGATCGATTTAGCGACGCACACCATTTGTTTCATTTCTCCATTGTGTGCGAAATAATAGGAGATCCATGCTGTTGTAAATTCAGTATACCAAAGGGATAGGTGCAGAAAATTAAAAAAAAAAAAAAACTTTGGAATAATAACCAATTAGTGATTTGGATAAAAAAAAAAAAAAAAAATGGATGGGTGGTCAAAATAGCTCTTTTCAGAGATCGGATCAGTATCACTCATTGTAATGAGGTGATTCACTGATACTGATTCCCTGCAAAGAGGGAGGATTTTAAGACTGTGCTCACAAAAGATGCTACCTATCTCTGTCTCATTATTTAATAAAAAATTAATTAGCCGAATTCAATTTTAAATTAAAAAGTAAAGGAAATAAGCACCAGGGGTGGAGCGATAGAGATTCATTTAAAAAGAACTCAACAGTCACCATTCATTAAAAAATCTGACGATTGTAGGCGTAACGTTTTAAATCGTGATTCACTAACTGAAATATCACTATTTTTCTATAGCAATCAATAATATACCATTTTTCCATATAATTAAATACGCATTAAAATGATTATTAATCAATTTAAACTTATCCCCCATCTCAATAGAACGACTAAGTTTTCTACTTCGAATTCTAACTAAAAGTAGATAGGTCGGAGGGGGGAAAAAATAAATATAATACTCGAAGTAGGTGAGGTAAGTCGGGGTAAGAACATACTTTGGGCAAGTGCATATATTGAGATTTATTTCAATTCTATATTGTTTGGAGAGCGGTAATCTATGGGAATTTGAAATAAACAGGAAGAAAATAGTAAAGTCTCCATAGATGGCAGGAGTTATCGATATGACTCCAGATATAACTTCTACAAAGCATGGAGAAATCTGAATACCTAGTCTCTTACATATGGGTATTCAACCCCCCATTTAATTTATTTTACATTTTTAAATGAAATATAAAATATAAATGTAAGGCATAAAAATCTACCTGACAAAACGGATAAAACAAAGAAATAGGAAATAGATTTTGTACTTTGAAGATGCTTGTTACGCTCTGAGAGAGTTAAAAGAAGAATATGAGCAGAGGGGTCTAATTATTAATGTTGAGAAAAAGAAATTTATGTCATCCAGCAATGATGACATACAGCTGAATCCAGGAAAGGTAATAGAAATAATTCAACCCTTTTAACGTCTCGGCTCCATAAATTAATAAGATGGTTTCTATTCCTGCGAAATAGTAAAAAAAAAAAAAAAAAAAAAAAAGGAAAAAAAGGAGGATTGGAGATAAAAAAAGATAATATTCTCAACTCAGTATTATGAAGCAGTAATATCATTCCTAAAGCCAATAGAAAAATATATATTAAAGTATAACATTGAGTATAATTCTGTATGGAGCAGAAACCTAGGTCGTAAAAGGCGATCTTCATTATATACTAATATCTAGAATGTATATAGTAAAAAATGAAATAACAAGAGAAAAAAATTCAAGTGCGAAAAATGAAAGAAGAACAAAAATATCTTGGAGGAGATGGAGAAAAATGACTTACAGTCAGTTGATTTGGACATTCAAAGAAATAGCGGATCCAAGGAGGGTGAGGTGGGCTCCGCGATAGAGAACATTTAAATTAATGACATGGATTACAGATGAGTTATAATTCATAGTTTGTAGTTTATAGTTACAGCTATAGTTCATATCGAAGTTTGTATATCGTGCGAGGCCCCGCACAATATACAAAGACTATATAATAGAATAATAAACAACAGAGGAATACTGTTTGATAGTGCCTAATTACTGACTGATTGCAGTGTACCAAACTATGCAAAAATAAAATTTTAACTGTAAAAATATACTTTTGAACAAAAAAATCATAAAAATTGGAAATAAAATGCAAAATTATAAGCTGAATACATGATCAGTTGACATCCTCATGATGTTACAGAACGATCAATCTAATTAGGGGTTGATAAATTATTTGCCTAGGGATTGATAAATTAATTTATAAATATCTCAAATAGTCCAATCTTAAATTTATTCCCATCTATAACAGAAAAAACAATTACTCGCCGGAATTATTGGAAAAATACCGACTCCTAAACCTAAACCGTTTACCGATAAACATCCAGCCTTTCTTCCATTGCTTGTTCAGTGCGAGAACAAACCAATACAAATTTTTCTGTTTGATATAATCTACTTAAGCCTTGGTGAGTACCAACATGTATTTGATTTCTTGTCGTAATTAAATTCATAACTCATAAATGTTTGATAATACTAATTTATATTACATTTAATTTAATATGTATAATAATACCAAACTGTATTTTGAATTGCTTATTTTTGAATTTTTGTGTGTTTTTAGAACTGAAGATGAATGTATAACATTCGAAACTAGTTTTCAATGAAAACAAAATTATAGAAGTGGCAAATAATTGATCAATCCCTAATCTGAATACATGAGTTCAGAGAGTAAATTTAAAATGCTTAAATAGCATAAAATACTGACACTTTGCCTCAATTTTTTCTAAGTATCCACGGACATCCCTCCCCCCTTCCACCTGGGATGCATTTGCAGGAATCCTCCTCCCACCATTACCAGTACCAGAACCCTCCAAACCCCCCTACCAAGAGGGGCTCCGAAATATTGTATCGAGGATCCCGCAATAAGAAGACGAGATAGACCAAGAAAGACTTGGGATAAAGAAATAAATGAATATAACGTACGATGGGGCGTGGTTTACTACAGGGTGTCTTGGATAGTCTTCAGGAAGGAGTAAATTGAAAATTTATGTATAAGAAAATCATCAAAAATAATATAGCTGAAACTGGTTCCACATACATTTTACCTCGGGTCTAATATTTGAAATACTTCCCCGATAATCCATTAATTTGTTTATGTAGAGAATTTAACATAGGCTTTCAGATTGCATATAACATTGCCAGCCATACTATAAAGAATACAATAATCAAAGAAAAAACTATTAAAATTGGTTTTATACAAAAGTTCCGATTTCAAAACGAAAGCAAATAGCAAACTCCCGTTGAAATACACTACGTTCCATCAGATACAGATGTTTAATTTAAGTTGGACACCATCAACGATTACTGCTAAAAATATTTACAAATACTTCCAATTTTCCAAAAAATAAAAATATAACAATAAAGGTGTGGAAGATTGCAAGAATAATAATTAAATAAATATATACATTTTTTTAAAGTAATTGAACGATTTTGGAAATAATTTGAGGTCATAGTTACATCTTTCATAATTTTCCAATCCATTTTGACCATTTTCCATACAAATTAACATTTTTAAAAACCAAATTAACCGTTTTACGTGTATAATTAGTCTTTTCATTTTTCAAATTAAACTTTTTCTTCGCTCGATTCAATGATACTTAAAAATTAATATATGTGTAATGATTATGAAACTTTAAAATATCAATAATGAAGTCTTATTTTAAGTTTTCTATTACTTAAACTATTTTACTTTTACTACTTCATGTTATTTTATTTTATTTATTTTTTTTTTTGTTTTGTTTTTGGTATGAATGTGCACAATCATCACTATTACTTATTGTTCAAGATTGTGGGAAATAGTAATATTTATCATTAATCAAGTTTAAAACAAAAAAAACATTATTGAATCGGGTAGTACTGACTGAGATTAAAGGTGACCTAGTACGTTTTTCTTCAGATTTCCATTCCACCTTATGCTAACGATGTCATTTTCCTTGTCCCCAGTTAACTATCTTTCCAAAAATATGACGCAAAAATTAAATTTCGGTAGAGGATCTCGGGTGAAAAAGGGATAAAATACTTTCCATATAACTGAAATTAATCAATTATCAGTTCAGTATTCTGTTGTGGTTTTTTCTCCAGGATGTACTCTTCCACATATTTCTTTCATACGCCTTCCAAAAAACTTTCTTGTACAGACTGAAGAGAAAGACCACTGGAACGTGTGGACGAGATGTAAGGAAGGATATTACAAACCTCCTGGAGAATAAAGCCAAAATAATTGATATGACAGCAAAGAGAAGAAACTCAAAAACTACATTAATTCCTATGTGGTTGCTAGGAACATAGGTAATAGCTTCTGAATATCTTGAAACAGCTTAGATACCTACGAGTCTTACAAAGTTCTAAAAAATATATCAAGCTCATGAAGTAGTTGAATAAATTTTTCTCAGAATCATCTTTCCTGAACATTATGGTTACGTGGTAAAGAAAATCGTCTGAAGAGCTTCCGAAAATTGTAGGAGTTATGAAGTCCCTTCAATAAAAAGTGGACTCTATCCGTTTGTATTAAATTATTGTGTAACACATTTTAACCCGAAGATAAATGAGACGCCTTGAGAATTAAAGGACTATTCGTTGTATAATTGTGTGAACTTCGCCCAGCAACATTATTTGAATAAAATCGAGATGGACATTGGAACGGGTGTGTAACACTGCTGGTCTGGATGAAGAACAAATCATTAGAAAGATAATCAACGCCGAACCAAAAGGTAAATGTCCCAGTGGTACACTCAGTCGAAGTTGGAAGGGTCTCTGTTCAGGTTGATCTTTTAGATTTGGGATCCGACGGGGTTCGGTGAAGGGAGGTATGCAGGCAGATATGGATTGCGGTGTCGACATCGAACCTTTGGGTTAGCTAATTATGATTGTAATTAATTTATAATTAGAACTTATTAAATTTTATCTATTTTGTTATTTCAATTATCATATATACTAAAATGGTATCTGTGAAACATGATGATGGATCAAAAAGATTATCACGTAACAACAAAGAATGAACCGATCAGACTGACAATACAAGCCGTAACCGGTTGCGGAATCACTTAGTCATGCTCCATGAGCGCAACCTACCATGTCACCTACAGAACACCGGTGCTTCTCTCCATCCAACCAACGGCTGCTATCTATAGATCTATCTATCTGTCAGGGTAATTCGCTTCCAAGTTTGAATCTGAACACAGAAACGTAATTAATAAAATGTTTGAAAAATTTCATTATTAATTTGTAAACATGGAAATCTTAATTTTTATTAAGATTTGCAGTCAAATGCCCCCTCCCCCTCATGGCTTCTTGGTCCAACCACCGATCATTCTTTCTTGAATCCATAACCCTTTTACCTATTTACAACTATAACAAAATACTGTTCATCCCTCCATAGCCTCATTAGAAAATCTGTAATGCAATAAAATTTATATCTCACAATTATATATATATATATATATATATATATATATATATATATATATATATATATATATATATATATATTCCACTCTCTAGTCGAGAGGTCTTTTTAGGTTTGTGGGTGTTCATGACGAGATAAAAAAATGCTCCGTGTGAATGATAAGGGTGAGCCAAAGAAATATTTATCATCCTATACATGTTAGCGGAGATAGCATTGAGCCTTGGATCCGGCATGGAAGAGAATCATTTAGTCCCACCTTTGAGTTTCTTCCTAAACGGTAAAGGTAGTGAATTTTTTATGTGCTCCACATAAATGATAAGAGAGGTGGGATGGAGTCTTTTGATCTTGGACCATTTTAGCTCGCTGTGGAACCTAGATGAATCTATAAATTTATATTCGCCGACGATATCTCATGAAATGAAACATTTCATGGCATGGTCTACAGGTTGACAAAATCAGCAAGTGAGCTTGAAAATAATTCGTTATGACAGTTAATTATGACAGTTTTAATCAAATTTTGTATGCTAAGAACATCGGTTTAATATGTCGCTACATGAAAATTACTTGGCTTATATGAAAAAAAAAAAAATAAAACCCGATTCAACCGAAAATACAAATTATTTAATACATTTCCACGAGCTGGATTTTTGTTTGCCAACTCAGTCCAGGGCCAAAATAGGGTGCTTATTTTAGTAAACGTTTTGAATGTAATGGCGGCCATGTGAAGACTCCCAAAATAGCCAAAAATGACCCTGATTTCAGAATGAATTAAACTTTGATAGACGAATCTTTCTGCCAAAAGGAGTCGGTATTGAGTTGTCTGCCGTTTCTAAGCAGCTGCTATTCTTTGGTAGTCTAAATTTCAAAAATTACAACTTTAGATTCATTAATTTCAAATGTAAAACATGTGTGTTATATATGGAAGAAATAACGTTGTTGCCTCTGTTAGACCAAGGAAATCTACTGGCAGAATCAAAATTAACGTTCATAACTTCTACAACCCTATTTTCGTCATGGCTCCAGGACAAACTGGATCTATACAGAAGTGTTGCATGTCCACTTAAATGAAACATTGCACATCTTCGGAACTATGAAAGATGCTTAAATTGTACAGTACCCCCTTTACCCGAAATAAAGTGGCCAGGGCCATTTCTGTCAACGCGACATTGCGGATAACAGATGGTATGATCAGTAAAAAAACATTTTTGACATAATTGACATTTTCAAAAGTTATGACCAAGCCAGGTCTCGGATATGACTGATGAGCTGTAAATTTTTAAAAATGCAAAGGTTCGCTCTGAAGGGTGAAAGCTTCCCCTTGAAGATGTAACATTATACGATATTAATACATCGGATGAATTACGTTAATAATTTTTTTAATTTAAAATAGGTTAGGAGGCTATTTTAATATATGAAACTGAAAATTATGGTAAAAGTAAAAAAACAAAATAAAACAATCAAATTGAAAACCATGGCGTATGAATACATTTATCTGTATTATATCGGAGTTTTTGGCTGGGTCGGCCGGCCGAGTAACATCGACTCCGCGTTTATAGTAAAGAGTTTTTTTTTGCCTTGAGTGCCCTATCGTTGTGAAAATTCGCTATGGCTGTAGTATGGTGTAATAGAGCGCGGATAAAAAAATATTGAATTAGATCCGACCGCGAACACGGCCATACGGGCACCTTCAAGCTGGGTCTCATTTCCCGTGCTGTTATCAAAGAAGAGGTTCGGATACGTAGCCCTCACCATGGGATTCTAGGCTGATGGCCGCCGTACTCAGCTGTTTTTGTTTTTATGAATAAGATAAACGGGCTATGGGTCCGAGTACTGTGTAAATAATCATTTAATATTTTAATTGACAATTTTTAATCAAAGCATGCAGATCTTATCTTAATATAATTCTTTTTCTCTTAATTTAATATGGGTGAATATTGCTTTTGATCTATTTACGACTGTATATTTTTAACCTAATTAATAATCTATGTATATATTCTATACTTTTATCTATATTTTAGCTGTATCTGTATCAATATATAATTCCTAATATTAATGTTATGTTATGCTTTTAATTATTTAACCATTTAGCCTATTTACATACTTGTAATATATGCATTAATTTTTTTAATATATTTTTGATAATTTCTGCAGTAACGGCGGAGATTAATATTTAACGAACGTTACATTATAAAATCGCAAAAATTTCATTTATTATTTTTTTTTAGTATGTGAGTTAAACTGGAAATTGAGGGCTTTAAAGGCTATTTCAAGGGGTAAACAGGGACAAAAGTTACATCTAAGCCATCCTCATTTAAAGAAAAATAGCGAGATGGAGGATTTCTCCGGGCATGGAAAAAATCTAGAGGCTGGTCAACAAGTATGGATTCGAAGAACATGCGGTACTTATCAGGATTTGGTCATCACCTCTATAGACAGGAGCCGCGGGAACAGCCATCAACGTGTGTCAGTAGAATGGGAGGGAAATACCAGAATTGTTTCGGGAAAAGCGTGGTTATTGATCACGATGTTTTCCTTTCCGACATCCGTTGGAGATCGAGAAGCCTGAAGAAGAATTCGCTCCCCATTTTCAAAAAGCGAGAATTTAGATTCATGAAGGATTTCGTATGGATGATGACGATTTTGATAATGGACAACAAGAAACACCAACAGAAATTCTTTTCCATGCATGTTCAATTTGTCATTTATCATTTAAGGACTCATAATTCATACATCAAAGAGGCACTGTAACTGTAACTGTTGAAGTTACAGGCGATGGAGAAGAAATATAGATGGCGGTAAAGAGCCTACAGCCTAAAGAAGTGGGCAACCATATTTAAAGATCAGCTTAGGGCTCCTCTGGATTCGGATAATTTTTATAAAATAATGTATGAATGCCTAGGTTTCCTAAAAGAGGCAAATAAAACTCTTCCGGGCCCAAAACACACAGCAGCACGCTTCTATCAGATGCGTAGAAAGAAAAACCATGAAATGAAGAGCAAGGGGGAAAGGAAGGTTAGCAATCCCCAAAGATCTAACAAGGCTGCGAACAATATGAATATGACTTGGCCCAGTACAAGTAATACAATCGCAGAAAGAAAGTGGTCCAAAGTATTATGAACGAGAATAGCACAAAGCAATGCCCTATCAAAATTGAGAAGGTTGAAGCTCATTTCAGATCCCTTTTTGGACAAAAATAATAATGTAAGAGAAAGCTATGCATCCTTTTCCAATATTCTTACTTTAGTAACAGTAGAAGTGGTCAACAAAACCATAAAAAATATATCTTTGGACACATCTCCAGGTTCTGATGGGGTACTTATAAGAACGATAAAGAAACTAGGAATTGCGCATATTATCAAAACAATAATATTAATCATCCTTAAATTCGGCTATGTCCCAGAGATTCTCCATTGTGGGCGGACCGTTCTAATTTATAAAGGTAAGGGTGCCAAAGAAGAGATCATTAACAATTTTGCTGCAAATAAGCTTGGAAAGTGAATTTCCAATGTTATAATTTGAACATGTTTATAATTTTAATATTTTATTTAGTTTTTTGTTTGATTGTATTTGTGTTTTGTTTTTACCTTACTTTAGTCAATAAAATGTGTTAATATTATGAGATAATATTTATTTCGAAATAAATTACCTTAAATACAATTATAAAACTTTTATTGGAGTGAGCGGATGGAATAAGGAGCGCCAAATTAAGCTTGCCCCCCTGGAAAACATCCTATATCTGGATCTGATCTACCCTTCTCTATCACCTACTCAGTAATATCAAAGGCTTCCAAAGATTTGAATACAAACAAGTACTTAAATTCATGAACCGTTGAAGAAAGTAATTGATGTTATACAACAGTGAGCTAATATGTAGATACGTCGACATTGATTTCACTAAACATCTTAGAAAATTATACAAACAAAATATTATCTGGGCATTTAATTTTTTATATTTGGGAAATATCTGATTCCATATTCTGGCGTGATCCTACCAGAAGGATAATTGATTTTAGGGTTATTGAGTTGGGGTCCCAAGTAAACATCTGCCTGCAAGTTTTGCAGCTTTTGAGGGTGGCACGATGCCAATGATCCCTTGATATAAGAATCACTGCCTTCAAAAGAATGTTTCTGTTTTATATCTATCAATAATCAATAATCATAATAACAATCGAAGAGTGATTAATTTATATCAAATATTTAAGATTATCTTATGGTATTTTTTTTCTCCTTTTCATTCGCCACAACTCTTTTAAAATCGAATTCATTCGTAGTAGTTAATTAATGCATACATTTTTATATGTATCAATAAATTAAGTTACTTTATAAAATAAGTGTTGAATAGTGTTCTCCGTTTATCTTAGTTTTTGGTAATGTTGCGATGGATGTATTCCGGAAGAAAATTTTAATTATTATGTCGAAATATAATTCATTAATGAAATATTTTTTATTTTTATTGGATCATTTTAGAACAAATAGTTTTTGTCTTAAGAAGGTAATAATTTGTTACTAAATCAGTAACTTAAGTTTTTATTTGATCCGTTTAATTATAATTTATTTTTATTTTTTCGGTGTCTTAATTGCAAGACATGAGCAACTAGTTACTTTTTAAATTCTTATCTATATATATTGCATATCCCTTTCAAGCCTAAGTTGTAAAACCAAGATTTATCATGCTGGACAGCTACCAATCACTATGAATTGCTAAGGACCAAGCGTGATGATTAGAGTTGAACCCCCACTCAATGGAACTCAATTAATGATGCAGGTTTAAGTGCTATTCGATGACTAGTCATGTTCCACCGTTATAATGGTCTCGTCTGAACTAAATAGCAATTTCGTGGTACGATGTTCAATAAATACATTATTCCATTTCCCACGTAAACCATAATTTTTTTTTATATGCATCATTGGACCATTAAGATGTCCTTTAAAACATCGAATGCTGTTTCAATTATGGGGATTGATGCATAATATCCTTTTTTCTCGTTGAGTAATATTTAAAAACCAAATCCATTTACACTTTCGGTCATTCCTCAAATTTGGGTACACTAGGAGGTTCGCAAGTGTCGGAAACGAAACTAAACCAAATACCCTATTTATATACTACGTATATAACGTAAATACAATCAAACTAAAGTAAAATATTTAAACTCAGCCCAGAAAACCTAGCTTTTCTCTCAATCACTCCTTTGGTATCGAAAGCCAGTGCAGGTTTTTTTTATTATAAATTATTAAACATTAAATTGTTTTTTTGTTTTTTTTTTGTGAACAAACAGACTTCCTTTAATATATC
The DNA here is from genome assembly GCA_948150685.1 of Rhaphigaster nebulosa. Lineage (NCBI taxonomy): Eukaryota > Metazoa > Arthropoda > Insecta > Hemiptera > Pentatomidae > Rhaphigaster > Rhaphigaster nebulosa. Next base: position 110,331,786 of record OX411307.1, read on the forward strand.
TTTATTTTTTTTTTAACATTAACATTTTTATATCCACAAACAAACCAACTTTTCAAAGTTTTCTTTCATTCTACGTTAGAAATAATCAAAAACTTCATTAGAAATATGCTTTTTACTAATCCATTAATCTGTTATATTGCTGGTTGTAATTAATTATGCAATAATTATTATTGTCATTTAATATTTAGTTTAATAATTACATCAGCATAGTGACTCTTTAAATTTACTGCATCTGACTTGAAATTCACTCTATTATTTATATTTTTTGTGATGTAAATAGCTTCCATACTCTTCCTATTTTTTTTATGCTTACTGATTATTCGAGAAGATCTGTGGATTTTGCAAATTCATCAAGAGCCTCCCCCCCCCCCCCCAACTAACATCATCATTTACTGTAGTGAATTAAAAAAGGCTAAAACTAAAATTCATTCATTCTTTTCAGCCACTGTTGATTTAGAGTTTATGCCAACGCAACCAACAGCCCAAGATTCAGGTATACTACTAGAGTACGCTCTTTCAACTAGTTCTTTTCAAGATATTTAAGTAATAAACATCTATTATGGAGCTTTTCCATTGTTAAATTAGGATCTTCTTATCCCTTGGTCCCTTCAGGGCCTCGACTTGCCCTAAGACAATCGCCATGACGTGGCAGGCAAGCTTGCTCGTACTAAGATTGTCTTAAGTATTTTTAGAAATTTTATTCTTATACGTCAAAATTTCGAGATATAAGGACTTAACCTATTAAAAATATTATTCTCTTATCTATGTATTCGGATTTATTAAATTTGGCCACATACAAATTAATGTTGCTATCAGTTCTTTAAATGGATCATTTTTTATTTTATCATAGGGATCTTATCACTTAATAATTCCTCCATTTTTTCTTTTTATTCATCCATGTACATGATCGCCAGTTTTTTTTATTTTATCCGATTTTATTATTATGTCTTTATTAATTTTAATGATTTTTTTTAATTATTTTAAATCACTGTTAATTTGTATGTTTAAAGGGGATACATTTTTTTAATTTTTACTTTGTTTATGATGCATATAGTTATTTATTATTGCACATATCTCATTTCTAGTTGCGTTTATGTGATTATCAGAGGATTCTATATTATCATAAATGCTTTCAAGATCGGTTATCATTTTAACATACCCTAACCATTATTTTCAAACTCAAAATTGAATTTATCTCCTAATGATAACAAATTAAGTATGTTTTTTGGAATATTGATCATTGCTTTATTTTCGATCCTAGTTTTTATTTTATGTAATTTACTATATTTCTCTAGGTTTTGTGTATCTTTATCTTTGAATTGTTTTTCATTATTTAATTTATTGATTTTATTGATATTCATTGCATTTATAGAGGTCAGATTGTTTTCATTATCTCTTCTAATTGATGCATTTAAATTTATTTTGTTGATATTCTTCTTCTATGGCGCGACAACCCGTTGTCGGGTCTGGACCTCCTCCAATCACGGTCCTGAGCTGCAGTCTTCTAGTGTGGGGTATTGAGTTGAGTCATCGAGTCCGCGATAACGCTGTCCAGCCATCTCACTCCTGGTCTTCCGAATCTTCTTGTTCCATGGAGTTCCCCATTCATGGCTCTTACAGGGATTTCATCGGGGTTCATCCTGGCAACGTGGCCGGCCCATCGAAGTCGGCCAATTTTTACATGTTTCATGATGTTTGGGTCGTTGTACAGGACCGACAACTCCTGGCTTTTACGGCGCCTCCAGTGCTCTCCTTCTTTAATAGGCCCATATATTCGACGGTGCATGTTCCTCTCGAATGCAGCAATTCTTTCTTCGTCAGCTTTTGCAATTGCCCATACTTCCGACCCATAGGTAAGCACCTGGCGCACCAAGGTTTTGTACGGGTTCGCCTTCGTCTTGTTGGCTGCGGTGATCCTCCTCCGGATATTTTTGGAGACATCGTTCTGGGTGTTGAGCTCGGAACCTAGGTATGCAAAGTTATTCACACATTCAAACTTGTAGGGGCCAATTTCAAGGTTCAACCTGCCGCATTTCCTCCACCTATTCTCATAAACTTGGTCAAAGCACTTAGTCGTAGCTTCTTCGCAGCAGCTTCCAGGGCGAGGAATGCTTCCGTCAGAGACCTCTCGGATCTCGATGCGATGTAAATGTCATCCGCATATCCAAAGAGCTTGACGAGCCTGTCTAAACATAGTTTATTTGGTTTGTATGCCTGAGTTCCTCACAGCTTTCTCTCCTGCCAGGTTGAAGAGGAGGCATGTCAGAACATCACCTTGCCTCACACCACTGTTGGCCTCAAATTCTCAAATTTCTGTGCCAACTCTCACCACGTATTTAGAGCCCCTCATCGTCATTTTCACTAGGCGAATTAGCTTCTTGGGAATGCCCGGCTGTTCCAGAGCTTGATACTGTGCTGGTCTCTCCAGGCTGTCGTATGCTGACTTAAAGTCGACGAAGAGGTGACGATGGGTGATGATTTTGTGTTCCATGTACTTTTCCAGGATCATCCTAATTGTAAACTGCTGATCGGTCGTTGACCTGTCTTTTCTAAATGCAATGTATGAAAAACGTAGCTCAGTATGACGGGTCCAGGGTCGATTCCTTAGAGTCTGTCCGGCTTCGTTTCTATGGAGAGGTTTCGTGACATGGTTTTTTTAAGAGGAGAGGGCAGTCAGCTCTCGTCCTCCGAGTCAGGTGGAGAGGCTGCCTCCTCAGAGCCTCCTGACAGGCTCGATTTTGTTGATATTAGGTTAGTTATTATCTTTTTTATTATTTTATTTGTAATTATTTTTTGATCATTAACTCTTTTTTTATAAATTCATTTATTGCATCATATATTGTTTTTTCGATATAAATATTATTTTGATTATTTTTAACTGTTTTAAAGTCTTTTTTATAATTTATTATTTTATTTTTTTTTATTTATTTTATTTTTTTATTAATTATCTAGAATGCTTGTTTTATTTCTAAATCAATGATTTTTTCCCTAATATCATAAAAAAAAATCATGGTTATTAGTTGCTATTAAAAATTGATTATTAAATAGATTATCTGTGGAGGCAACTATTTATTTATTTATTAAATAAAAAATATGTGGAGGCATATTGGGCTCAATCTTATTTTGTTCTAAATAATAAATTTTTAACTTGTTTTAAAACTGTATAGAAGCTATATAAATCATAGCAGACAATCCCTAATGTAATAATGATCTAAAAAAAAATGAATAGTGGACACAATTTACGAAATAATTTATTTATGGAAAAAACAGACTTTAAGGAAGAGCTGCCAACTATTTTATATTAGAAAAAAATAGCATAATTAAGGCGACATAATTTAGTTTTTGAAATATTATATTAAAATTACATTATTGATTGAAAAATATGTACAGTGTTTTTGTATTGTTGAATTTTAGAAAGGAAAACCCAGAGGATGAAAGAAAATTTCGAAACGTTCGTTTGTTAGCGGATGAAAAAAATATTAATGATAGAAAAATAATAAAGATATCTTAAAGGAAGTGTGTTTATTTACAAAAAAAAAAAATTAATTTAGTAATGTAAACTTCCCAAAGTAGTAGTAATTATGTAATATAAATTATCAAACATATTTTTACCCGAAAAACTAAGTTTACGAATACTTATTTTAGGTATAGTATATTTACATATATATCATCTGAAAGGCATTTATTCAAGAGTAATTCCTAATGAATTAGTTTACATGGAGTATTAACTAAAAAATAAGCATCCCTAACCATATTATTCCTTCTTTGCATGAGTTAATTCATACCATCGGAGGGGAATATCTTAATATTCGCTCGGAAACATTGGAGTTCACAGGGAGTAGAAATGCAAATCAAACATTTGCAATTTTCATCTCTGGTATATATAAATCCAATATTCCTAATGACTGAGAAATGCGAGAGTAATAGAAAGATATCCACGAACTGGAAAGGGGGAGAAATTTCATTCAAAACTGATTAGATTTGATAGATCACACATTGAATAATTATTTACCACAATTTTCCCGGAACATTTTACAATGTGATTTTTTTATAATTCCGAGCATGTGTTCTTATTGTAAAACATTCATAAAAAAAAAAAAAAAAAAAAAAAAAAAAAAAAGATCTGGGTTCCATAGGACGGGGTTAGCTGAAGCCGCTGCCAGACAATAACTCCGTAGTTGTTGATACTAAATCCATGTTTTTTTTTTTAACAGACTTTTTTGAATAACAACTATTATCCTAAGTTCTTCAAACATTACTCATAATTAATAGTTAATCGTTCCCTACAGCTCTGTACCGGCATCGAAGAAAATAAACTCCGTATGTAATAACGGAAAAAAAAATATGGCTTCAAGGGAGACCAGATCTGTAGGCATTATGAGGTTACATTATAATTTTCTTTGTGCAATTTATTTTGATAAACTAGGATCGTCTATTATTACTTTGAAAAAACTCGTGGTTTGGCGTTCTATAAAGCTAGGTGTCGTTTTTTCATTACATTCATTACAACATTTATGTGTGTTCTTTCTGCTCACGATAGATCGAAAAATTGATGGGCGAGTCTGTTGAAATAAATTTAAGGAAAGGATGCCCTTGAAAAAAAAAAGATATATATATATATATATATATATATATATATATATATATATATATATATATATATATATATATATATATATATATATTTTCCTTTTTTTTCGGTTGGCTCTATAGACCATGGAGATCTATGGCCGCGCGATGTGGTATTCAAACAGACATGCATTGCTTGCGGAAGAACAGAGCCTGGAGGGGGTCACCCAACCTCACGTTGCTACGAACCATACTATTTTGCATGGATCCTGTATACTTGATAAAACATAAAATTGGAAGGGGGAAGGGGATACAAACATCTCGGATTCTATGAATTTTTTATATTTTTTTAAATGTAAATCTAATTCATTTATTTATTGTTATATTGTTTCTCCCACGCTAATTATGAATGTTATATGTTCTAATTATAATTATTAAAAGGTATAATAATTATACTCGTTAAATATTATAACCATTAATTGTTATAATAATTAATAATGCTAATTATTAAATGTTATAATTATGATTATTTAGTTTTAAATTGAATAGTTGGCTGTATCAATAATCAAGTAGAAGAGGTGTACAAGAGGCACAGAAACAACAATAAATACAACCTTGTAAAAAGATAGTAAAGTTATTCACTATTCACTATTATTTGTCTTAAATTATAACATTGTTATAAATGAAATGAAAACCTAAAATCTGAAAGATATTCAATTTAATATTGGAAATAAACTCAAGCAAAATCAAAAAATAAGGAAATATAGTTAAACTAAATAGTGTAAAAGCAAATGAGTAAACTGGATATAAGAATAAAAGTAACAAACAAGGCAAAGGGGTGATCAAATGTTGATTAAAAGTGAAAATAGTTTTCATATAAAATAAAATACATAACAACGGTGGACACATAAAATGATAAAGTATACAACGAAATTATTAAATAAATAACAACGATGGACACATACAATTATATAGTATATAACGAAATTTATTTAATAATTTTTAACAAATAATAATTAAAAAAAAAAATGAAATTCGCTAAAATCGTCATACCGACTGAAGGACTGATGGGAGGGGATTGAGTGACTAAGGAATAATAAAGAAGAGAACAAAGGTGGTAGAGGGGGAATGAAAAATGGCGACAACAATACTCAAAGTAATTAGGAGTAAAAAAAATTAAATAATTACTAATAAGGGGTGAGATGAATAGGATAGGGTAATAATATAATTATTTAAATTAAAGATCAGAAATATATAGTAAGATACAGAATTCAAAATAATGCGCTTTTCTCTCCCCCCCTCCCCCGAACCTGGATTAACAAAATCGGTCCTGTTTTTTCGATTATCTCGGATCGAACTTGTTCAATAAAACATAGTTTTCATGATTACTTCTGATTGCCGTTAATTAGTCCGGGCATGTATTCATCACATAAGCGATTTCGTCGATCATGACCGAACAGTTTTAGTAACGTATCCTGAGTTGAAATCTCGCATGCAAACGAATCTCGAAAGTGATCTATCAGAACTTAATCGAATTTTGACTTAAATGGCATTAACGGTGTACAAGTTTGATAACTCGTTTATTTAAGAATAGAAGGACCAGTATCATATATATTTTTACCTCTCCCTTTATAGAAACACTCTGAAAGAAAAAAATAATTAAGCATTTATATATTCTATGCCCTATGGTATAATACGTGAGTTACAGATAAATTAATGAGACATGGGTACAATATTGAACTTTATTTCAACGCCTCACATGAAGAAAAAATAAAGTATATAAATAAAGTAATGTAAATAAATGGGTCAATCATAATAAAAAATAAATTAAAAAAAAACCACTGCAATTATTAATTCACATTAGCAATAAATATAAATATATTTAAATAACAATTGGCATATAGTTAAATTTGTAAGCACATAGGGTTAAATCGATCATTATATGTAAGGTCAGAAGGACGTAATACTTGCTTCAAGCGTGATATAGCTCGGCCAAATGAAAAAAAAAAAAAAATAGAATTCAGAAATTTAAAATATTAAGAAATTATTCAAAATTATAAATATTTCATCTGAATAGTAAACACGGAAACTATAAAATTAAAGTTAAACATTTTTAGAACGATATGATTTAGATATTTTTGAATATAAAATTTTATTCAACTTATTTTTTAGTTCCTCCCACTTGGGATAAGTTTAAATTATTTCTAATTAGAAATGAAACAAATAAATATATATTTTTCAGAAGATGGGATAACTAACTGGACAACTCACTGAATTTCATATTCCCGGGCACACATTCCAGCCTATCTATATATTAAACAAAATATTTTTGTTCTAACACGGTTTGACTATGGATTCCTCATCTCCTTGATCTTCCTAGGATTCTATAAAGTGGGTGCCTGGCCCTTTGATTGACTGCGAAAACCTGATAGTTGAGTTTGAATACTCACCACTCAGTTATATTTTTACATTACTTATAAATTGTCATACACATTCCTACGCACAGTGATGAGACGATAGACAATGTTGAAAACGAAATTAAATGAAATCAACGTAATTTAAAAAAAAAAAATTAAATTTTAAACCGTCTATTTCTGTCTCTCTCTCTCTCTCTCTCTCTCTCTCTCTATATATATATATATATATATATATATATATATATATATATATATATATATATATATATATATATATACACATACATACAATTCAAATTCACTTATGTGTTGAGACAGACAAATTCAAAATTTCAAATATATGATTTATGACTGAAAATTATTTGACAGCAAATGAACAAAATGGAACATGTTTTATAAGTTTAAGACACAGTTGCTTAAATTTATTAATAGTACAGACTTAGACTCACTGGCCAGTGATGGACAGCGTAATTTCTTTTTGGCTTTATATTGTATTTCATTTGTTAGTTTAATTTTGTTCTTCATTATTTATTTTTACTTTGGTATTAAATATTTTCTATAAAAAAATATGTTCAATCCTCCTTCTGTTACTTCATACTTTTTTCTTTTGTTTTATGTTTTTGATTTTTTTATGTAAATTTTTACATTTGTGTAATGCAATGTCATAATTAAAAATGTACACTAAACATCTCATTCATATATTATGCTATTTGGATGGAGTATGTACATCTTGTAATTTAACTTCTCTTGGTCAGGGTTACTATGCAAAATAAAAAAATTACTCATCTTTTAAACGAACAATTATATATAAATTTACATAACTTTAAGTTAGATATATTTTGTTGGTAAATTATAGGTTTAAAATGTCTTACTCGATTTACTTAAAACGATATCAATAAAATTATAAGGAAGTACATATGTATTAAATTTAATGTCCTTTCATAGAACTGAAAAGAAATTCTGAAAGTTCCTTTTTAAAATAGACAGCAATTGATTGGTTTGTCAAGGCCTAGTGCTTTGCATTCGGGAGTTAAATCGATCATTAGACCTAAAGGTCAGAGGATGTAATAACTTGCTTCAAGCGTGAAAAACTCAACCCAGTAAAAAAAAAAAATATAATAAGGAAAAATAAAATGTAAAGAAATTATTCAAAATTGTAAAGATTTAATACGAATGGTAGGAATAAAATTTTAAACACGGAAACTATAAAATTAAAGTCTTACACTTTTAGAACGAAATGATTTAGACATTTTTTAATATAAAATTGTATTCAACTTTCTTTCTTTTTTCCCACACTGTGCATAGCTATGCTCAATAAAGACCTGAGCGCTAATGAATGCTTGTAAAGAATTAAATAACAAAACAAACTTGAAGTGCCTAAATTTAAAGTTAAATACTTTTATTCATTTTTTTTAGTAAACAAATTCTTTAGCATTTTAAGTATCTTGTATAATATTTGTTTACTCTATATATATTACATATTACATTTAAATATATATTACATGTACTTCATATATATATATAAGAACTTTATTCTGGGACAAGGTCCCTTAAGAATAACACTTGAGACTACAAAATACTAATCAGTTAATATTTACAATATTTTCAATAAAATAAATAAGCAAATAAAATAAATTCTTGTCTCGAAAAATATAATTAATGTGACCAAAAAAAAAGAAAAGAAAAAGAGAGAAAATGAAAAACACAAAAATAATTAGTTCATTAGCAAAGTTGAAGTTTGTGCATTAAAAAACTATTATTTATGAATAGTGATGAACGGAGTGTGGAAGACGCGATCTTGTTTCCTGTGCGTGGACCAAGAATTCAAAGTGTAGGAAGCTATAGATGTAGGAAGGCTATGGTTGGTGATAGTTTGGTATAGGAAAGATCCCAGGAACTATTGCCTAAGGTTTGAGGGGAAGAGCCACTTTAACTCGCAATAAAGGTGGGACACATGAGCCCTTCTCGAGGTACCAAAGACAAATCTAAAAATCAGTTCATAATCCACATTAATCTGCCCACGAGCACATCCGAGAGGCCCCCGTATACCACACAGCCATAGTCAAAGTGGGGAAATATAAGGGAGGATACGAGTTTGCGAGTAGGTTGTGGAAGAAGATGTCGAGAATGATGGGAATAACTTGGGTACTTATTGATCGTTGGGACATTTGGGCGATTTGGGGTTTCCAGGAAAGTGTTTGGTCGATAGTAATACCCAAGTTTTTAATTGAGGAGCTTAACGTGATGGGGTGATCATTTAGGATTAAAGTAGGAAAGGTAGCATTGGATCTAAGGAGGAAATTGGAACCTCGAAGTGGCCTGTGTTTTCATAGCGTTAAATTTTAATCTATTCAGGTTTGCCCAGGCACTGATTCTATCTTGGTCTTCCTGAATACTGGCAAACGCTAGTAATAGCTCAGAAGGAGGAAAGGATTGAATTAGGAAGATCATTGATATAGGAATTGAAAAGGAGTGGGGAAATACTCGAACCTTGGGCTACTCCTGAGGACATGGTAAGGAAGGAAGATAGGGGTTGATTAGGAATGGTATCTGCTTGAGTCCAGTCGGAAAGGAAATATTGAAACCACTGGATATAGCTTTTGGAGAAGGATAGTGATTTTAATTTGGCAAAAAGGATAGCGTGGTCCAGTTAATCATAAGCTTTAGAGAAGTCAAGAAGAATTAATACAGTTAATTTTTTTTCGTCCATAGTGGTATGTTAGTCAGTGGTGATTTTGACTAAAGCGGATTGTGTGGAGAAACTCGAACGGAAGGCAGACTGGAGAGGATCGAGTAGTTTGGACTTTTCAAGGAAGTTTGATATTTGTGATTATAGTATTCTTCTAGGGGTTTTGAAAGGTTAGAGAGGATCGAAATTGAGCGATAGTATATAGGAGATATAGGGTTGGAAATTTTGTTAATAGGATGGACTAAGGCTTTATACGAGGTAGGAGATACTGAATTTTGGAGAGAAAAATTATAAATGAAGAGAAGAAACCTGAAGAATTTTGGGGAGACATAATTTTAACAATTTAATAGGTATTCTATAAGACTATGTGGAATTGGTGTGAGATTTCATTATGGATGAAATAAGGTCCGTAGGGGAGATGTAGGAAAAATTAAAATTATCGGAGTTGAATGAAGGTACTTAGGAAAAAATGGAAGAAGGGGCCGGAGAAGTATTAGAGGAGGCTGATAAAAAGTATGAATTTAATTCATCGGGTGAAACTGGGAAGACTAATGAGGGAGAGGATTTACAAAGAGAGAGTTTGCGAAGGAGTTGCCATTTTGATTTAGCATCGGGAGCAGAGGAAAGAGCTTCATGATAGTGGTTGGATTTCGCTCTCCTAGCAGTTGCCTGTGTCAAATTGCAGTCATGTTCATCCTGAACGCTTGCTAGTCATCTGCTAGCCTTGTGCGTCTAAAGCGTCAACAGGCTGCTTCACATCTTCTTTGCATATCTTTAATTTTTGGCACATCCAAGCCGGGCGATGGAAAGTAGAGGTTTTGAGTGTGGCATGGTTATCAAGGATATGGATGAGATTAAAGGTGAGGATGTCAACCATGGAATCAAAGGAAGAACAGGAATAGATTTCATTCCACTGGAATATTTCAAGGTCAGGTCAAATATTTTCATGTATGAGAGTGTCTAGGTTACGGAATGTTATGGTTTTAGGGAGGATCGCTGGAGTTTGGATATCGTAGGATATTTGAATTACGTCATGAGAGGACAGGAACAGGACAGGTAGTTGAGAAGAGGAAAGGAGACTACGTACTGAATCAATGAAATGCAGATCTAACCAGGTATCGGACCAGCAAGTGTGATGAGTAGGAGAAAATGGGACGATGAAGAGATGAAGGGAGAAGAATAGATTTTCGAGGTAGAGTCTGTCGTTGGAATCATAAAGGAGATTGGTATTGAAATCACCGGAAATTATTATATTGTTGTAGAAAGGAACATATTTTGTTGATAATTGATTCAAAGGATGAGTCGAAAGGAACCAAAGGAGGGCGATACACCACAGCATATAGGAGAGGATGTACATTAGCGGAAATTTCAGCAACAAGGAATTCAATATGAGAATGATCGGATGGGGATGATAAATCTAGGGGTCGGAATTTCAGGCTGTTATGAACATAAATACCGACATCTCCAGCAGTCCGGCCCATCCGGTCATGGCGGATAAAGGAATAATTAGGTAGGGAAACAGAAGAGGAAGGAATGTAGGGCTTTAGCCATGTTTTGGAGACTGCAATGGTATTAATTTGTAAAACTTATGGGTAAAATACTGGAGGAATTCATCATAATGAGCTGGTAAGGATTGGGAATTAACATAACAAGAAGTCAGGACACTAGACATGGAGAGGAGATAAGAAAGTATACAGTATTTGGCGGGAAGATGATAATAACTACGAGGACCTGAAAAGCAAAATCTGAAAAAAAAGTGAATAATGAATATGACGAGCGAGCCAGTACAGACGCCTATTAGAGGAAGTAATTTCTTCCCCGAGATATATTCGGTGGGAATCGTTGTCCTGCCAGCCAGTATCCCGGATGGAAAAGTCTCTCTTTCTCTTAACTTTTCTCCGCTGCACAAACTCGTCTCGAACAGGCTGCTCGATAAAACGGGCAATGACAGGGCCGGGGATCATCTTTTTTGGGTCTTCGCCGCTCTACCAAGTCGAGGTCCTCAGTGTTAATCTGGAAACTGAGGCCGGCTCCCACGTTGGCAACCAGGGCCGCAGGAGTCTTTCACGCGCGGACAGCGATGCCTGCCTGGATAGTAAACACTGCTCAGCCTTATTGAGTCTAACTTCTATCTCACTTTATTTTCGGAAGTCATCATATCTTCCATTAACTTCGATTGGCCCTCGAGATGGTTTTCTATTTTCGAAAGACTCTTGTTTCGCTCAAAACTTATCGCAACATATTTTTCAAGCGAAGATTTTATGCTTTTGATGTCATCCTTGACGTGAGCGCTAAGCCGGTTTACCGCCGCGAGCATATCAGCCACAGACGGTTCGGTGGTCTGCTGTTGAGAATTCCTGGACGGACTTGGCGTTTTTTCTCTCACTGAGCGTGACTTTTTCACCTGGTCGTATTTCTTACAAAACCACATTTTTGTTTGTATCTTTAAGGCCTCTATTTCCTTATAATTGAGATTGCAGCATCTGCTGTGAAAACTATGCGGCAATAGCTACAGCTCACATTACATTTGTCCTCTCTAGATATAGCACCATTAGTAATTCAGCACTTCACCATTATGACAGGTAAATAATAAACAGTACTCACAGTTGTCAGTGTTGAGTGTTGATGGCCTTAAATACTCTGAGACTTAGGGGTTAACTTCGCTCCACAGCCCGCAGCACTGTTAATGCAGAGCTTTCTTCTCTAATTTTGAGTGAACCGTAAATATTTGAAGTACGTGGCTACTGTAGGTTTATAATTTATTGTGTGGATCGTGAAGACAGAAAAAAAAGAAGATAAAATAACGATATACATATATATATACATATATATATATATATATATATATATATATATATATATATATATATATATATATATATATATATATATATATGTGTGTGTGTGGGTGTGTGTGTGTGTGTGTGTGTGTGTTTGTGAGACACCGTAACTTGTAACTAAACCGTAACTTTATATTTAGCCTATCCTATTATCCAGTAACCATTAATAAACAAAAAATGTAATATATCGGACAGTTTAGCTTTTATAACAAAAAAAAAAAAGTTTTTCTCTTTGACAGTGAAAAGGAGGAAAAAACGAATTTGCTTCTTATTTGCTGGCTACACCAACGAAATCCACTCATTTGTCACTGTTTACTGGATTTGCAACTACCCTCCCTGGAACTGCCGCCTCAAGTAATGATGCAGCTCAACCATCATCATTTTTCATTCCACCATGTACCCTTTTTGAGAGAGAGTGGAGGGCGAAGTTTCAGAATTAGATCCAGATCACCTTTCACTCTCCAGGATATGCGATAATAAAATAAAAAACCAAAACAATAAGATTGTGACTATTGTTCCATACCGTTCAATATAGGGAGGGACTTTGATCGCTAAGCCTATACATGTAAAAAAAAAAAAAATTGATCTCTTAAATATGCAATACCACTTGAGTTAATAGCCAATCTACATGCAAAGCCGTCCCCACCTGATAGTAACCATAAAGCATCGAATAAGACGATGTAGATTTTGTTTCCTGGATGCTCAGTGATTATAGATACTAAAACAAACAGCGTATCTGTAGTATAAAAAAATAAAATTGTAAGAAGAAACATAAATTGGTCAATATTTATTTCGAATAAGGACTACAGCCGAATTGAACATTATATAACTGCATTATCCATTAGAAACGTAACCCATTTTTATAATTATCCATATGCCACGTATTATGGAAACCAATTAAAAAAACATATACATCGTAACAATAACAAATTAATTTAAGTACTTAAAGAACATGAAAACAAAAGTATTATATGTAACAAAGATGAATAAATTCATGACTTCTGACATACGATTTTAGGCTTTTTGATAAATATACTAGATAAAAATTATTCCACCCTTCATAACATTATCCTGCGACAGAAGAACGTTTAGTTAATTATTTTTTGTCGGACTGTAAATTTAGAAAAACTAACGATCGAAGGCGATTCTTGTTGAGATTAAACTGCTTGTTAATCTTTGCTTCATATATATTTCATATAGGAGGGGGGGGTAGCTCGGTGGGTAGGGTACTGTGCTACTAATCTCTAGGTCCCGGGGTTCGAGACCGGCTTCGGCAGATAATTATATATTCGGTTTTCAGCCGTGGATCGGCACTGTAGGTCCAGGAGACCCTCCTGTGGCTCACCCAGCCTCTATAAAGTGGTTTACTCCCCTAGTAAATATATAAATACTATTGACATATGATTAATAATGTTGTTTATGTAATTTTTCTGTTTATTATCTCTTATTGCAGTTTATATACATTTTTTTAATGCATACAACCATTTTTTAATTATGGTTTTAATAAATTTAAAACAAAAATAATAAGAAGGATAACGATTACCCCAATAATCTTAGTCACATACCCTCCCTCAACTGAACTCTGTCAAAACTGAAATCTTACTTTTAATTGAGTATTAAAAAAAGAAGTTTTGTTGAAGTTGTTGATTCCAAGTCGGTAGCCTCCCTTGTAAGCCCAACAACAACAACTTTACATGCCCATTTTAACCGTCGCAATACTACTACTTCATTGATATGCTCCGCTATGCCGAGTTGCACAGCCTCCTAAATTCTGCAGCTGACCCAACCTTCATCGGACCAAACATTCTGCACAATACTATAGTCTGGAAAACCTCAGGCGCACTAGTAACAAACTGCGTTTCGCAAGAATAGTAGGAAGGGTAATAGAATTTCCCATAGATTTCTCTGAGGCAAAGTGTTCATTAACCGGAGGTAAATTAGTCCACCGTTCGGGTCTTCTGGGTAATGACTGCTTCAGGGGACTGGTGGCACAAGTCGAAAATTAGAGAGTTAGGTATAGGAACGTGGAATAGAAGGAGGGGTAAGTAATCATCACTAACGAAGATGAAATAAAAAAATAAAATAAAAAATCTGGTGCGGTACGCGCATCACACAACTTTCACATACCACCCTACTTTGAATAAAAATTAATTTCTGCCAAAGTAGGGCTAGTAAAATTTTAAAAGTTTTCATTTAGTTTTCATTAAATAATGTAAATGTACAAACTATTAATTACAATATGTGTATGGGTTTTTCAACACTCTCCACTACCTTCTACCATATTATTTATTAGATATTAATTTATATAAAATCAGTAGCTTCCAACGGTATATTATACATCAATATTACAACTCTTATTTCCAGAAATTTGTTTTCGGCCTAGGATAATATTTTTCTGTTTTTCTCTTTTAGTTAATTACAAATTGTTTCATAGTTTATATTTATCCATTTTTTATTACTACTAACAATGAGATATGGTTAATTATTTCAAACTAACAAAATTAAAGGTACTTTAGAGGAAGCTATTTTAAAAAATTCGGGATTTAAGCCCTATCAGACTATTTCAATGACGATAAGACCTAGCTGATATTAAAGATAATTTAATCGCACATTGATACAATGATTTAACTCAAAATCGTTAAGGCCGTTTTCGAAAAAATTGTTAAAAAGTATGAAATCGATGATATAAACTGGTAGTTTCGGTAAGTCGATTTTAAAATTTTAAGCGAAAAATTTGCTGTAACACTCCAGGCATATACTTTAAATACGGAATTGAAATTCTGTACATCTTTTCGTTTTTAAGCAAGGCTGCTCACATACCTACACACATACATTTTGCGAGACTTTGGTATTTGGACTCTGGGGACTTTAAAACGTCATTTCCGTTGAAAATTCGGATTCGAAATTTTTCACGATCGCAGTACTTTTCCTTACTATATATTTCTTATATAGATATCGAAAGTGAAAAACTTAAATAGAAAAAAAAAAGCTCACAAACTAATAACAATAATTTAACTTAGCGACGACAACAGTTCAATTCCGTTAAGGCAATCGCTATGAAAGCATTTGGAAGAAAAAAATATGAGATGAAATAGTGTTCTAAATATAACATAATTCGGCACTGGTATATTAAATTTAATTAAATCGAATGAGATTTTTATAAATTTTTCTCTTATGTTTGCCTTATAACTCCTTTTGTAATTATAAGGGATGAAACATGACAAATTTGAGCATAAATATGGTACATATATCTTCATTCACTCTCATATGTATGCATAACATACGTATTTATATTCTATTGCACATTACTTTAATAAATTCCTTTGATATCAAGAATGTGAATGAATTATTTTGTGATTATTCATCCGGAATTTCCCATTATCATCTCCGGACAAATGGGATTCTGTAGCACCTACAAAACTTATTCCTTATTAAATGCATTTTTTATTTGCCTATATATATATATATATATATATATATATATATATATATATATATATATATATATATATATATATATATATATATATATATATATATATTAATATTTATTGATATTGGACAATATTCTCGTTATATAATTTAACCAGATCAGGAGCGAACAAAAGAAATAAGGGACGAGCAGGTAGAAAGAAGGGTAACTGACAGGCGATGTCAGATGTCACCACATAAGAGATAAGGGATAAGTTAATTTAAAAACCCTACCCAGAAGTTAACACTGAAACAAAGCCAAAAGCTGGGATACCTAATCAATTTAAAGAACTGTCCCCCTTAGGCTTCGGCTGACCTCGAGGAAAAAATGGAGACCGCCTGGAAAAGGTATGATTAAATTATACTAGTTGGATAATGGTTCGCAGATACCGGCTGTCAGGACAAGGGGTGGAGCCATCCGATGAAATCCCAGAATTTCCTCCCTCTACAAAATTAGTCGGCCAATGACCAACGTTTTCGACCCCCTCTTAGGCAGACCAAGAGAGAAAGGGGAAGAGAAGCAAGGAGGTGAAAAGAGGGACTTCTAGACTGATCTCGGCTGATGCAAGACTTCTTGGCTGAACGCTGACTTTGCCGGACTCAAGCCATCCTAGCTGATCTCGTTTGAGGACGGAACAACGAGACTCTGAAGATGAGAAATGTGCTCTGGCTCCATGACTGAAGATATGCAGGGGAACCCGAGGGAGAGATGCTGAGGAATCATCAACACCAATTAGTACAGATAAGAGATTTATGTTAAAACAATTAATGGCTAAGTCTAGGCTGAATCATTCCATGGTTAACTTTTTATTGTAATAGTTTGTTATTTTAATTTTGAGGAATAAAGATAAATGTTCTCAAGGAGGTTGTTCTTTAGTAACCATGCCCATATTTAATTTGAATATATTTCATTAAGATATCAATAACTTTAATTAATATTAGTATTAAAACTAAAAGTAGGAACATTATCTTGGTTAATTATTAAATAATGGTAACCTCAAACCAGGCCCTTGGAAAGGTATCCATTTTAGAGGACAAGGTAAGAAATTCAAAAGTATTCATAAGCTTACTCAATTTTGGGATAATCATCCCCAATGATTGCCCAATGGCATCCCTATATATATAGACTAATGTATTAGCAGCTAAATAGATATCAAGCTCAACTTAATCTAGATAAAACATATATATATATATATATATATATATATATATATATATATATATATATATATATATATATATATATATATATATATATATATATATATTATATAATTACACAGTGAACATAGAATGAATTAAATAAGAGATGCTTAGTTCCAAGGCTTTGGTTCAAAATTTCATAATAGAATATTAAAATAGATATATAAATTAAAAAAAGGAATGAGTGTAATTTCAAACTGAGGCTAAAGTAGTAAACTAGGTCATTTATTATTTATTTTGTGAAAGGCTACCCCGGTGATTTATTATTAATTCCTCATTAGATATTTAGTTTTTACTTTTCAAATGCTGTCTTAACGCGGCTTTCAGTTTGAGTGCAGGTTTCCTGAGCATCTGATAGGTACCGACTTCAGAAGTGGCTGTTTTTTTTTTTATATATAGCAATTTTCTAATTTATACATATGTGTAGCTCACAATTGACTTACAACGAATAAAAAATGTATTCCCGAATTTCTCCTTTTTTTATTGTTCAAATATAAATTTCTCGTTTCGATATAAATATTTTAGTTCCAGGTTAAATTATTGTTAGGAATAAAAAAATAAAGAAAGGAGAAAAAGCATTAATTATATCAACAAGATTCAGTAGTAAGATTTAGAATTAAAAAAACAAAATCATTGAAGCTAATTTCTTTAATTTGATTATTAAATTAATGTTAGGATATTAATGGAAGATTCGACACACGAAGCCATCCCATGTCGAGTTTTCCATTCAATAGACACAAGATTGGAAATAAAAAAAAATCACATTGTAATATGTTCTGAAAAAATTGTGGTAAACATTTATTCAATGCGTGATCAATCAAATCTAATCAGTTGCGAATGAAATTTCTTCCCTTTCCATTTCGCGAATATCTTTCGCATTTCTAAATCGTTAGGAATAATAGATTTATATATACTAGAAATGAATATTGCAATTCCAATCAATTGATTTGCATTTCCACTCGCTGTGAGCTCTGATGATTGCGATGAAATATTAAGGTTTCCTCCTACGGTGATATGAATTAACTCAAGTTCATAAGGAACTATATGGTTAGGGATGGTTATTTTTTATTAATTGCTTGTGAAAAAAGACCTTTAATTTTATATATATATATATATATATATATATATATATATATATATATATATATATATATATATACATATAAAATCAAAGGTCTTTTTTCACAAGCAATTAATAAAAAATAAGCATCCCTAATGGAAGACTCGACATGGGAAAGCTTGGTGTGTCGAATTTTCCATTAATATCCTAACATTAATTTAAACCACATAATCAAATTAAAAAAATTAGCTTCAATGATTTTTTTTTAAATTCTAAATCTTATATATATATATATATATATATATATATATATATATATATATATATATATATATATATATATACAGTGGTCAAAATAAATATTTGAAGATTTGTTTTTTTGGGTAATAATACTACAGCTTTGCCTAAAATCGTTAACTATTAAATATGAGTCATGAACCATGACTATAATCTTAAAGTGGTGGAGGTATGTATATTTTTAGTTTAACGCACTAAATGTATTAATAATGTATGAACTACCAAATAATAAAAAAAACTATCCTTGTAGGCAGGGCCGGAATAAGCCATGTAGCGACCCCTAGGCAATGCAAATCTCGGGATCCCTCTTCCCGATTCAATTCAAAACATTTTATTACATAAACTAAAATAGAGGCACAATAAAGTACAGTATATAGTTAATATCTAATTTTTGATAGAGTCCATTGCCCTGCCCCTGTTCACTTCAATAAAGGTTTTATATTATCGTAATAAATTAAAATTAGTAGGTATTAAAGGTAGGCTAAATGTAATTAAATTTTACACTTACACCAAATTTTAAAATATCGGTACTAATGTATGCCATTTATAAAACCCAAACTATTCATATGTAATGATAATGGTTGAAATATGTAATTTATGAAATACTTTCAAATAAATAAAATAAACTGAAGTTATAATTATGGATATGGCAATTCACTATCACCCTTCCTCTGCAATAATTTGAAAATCCAAAAAGCTGGGAAATTTTAGACTTGAGAACTTTCAAACAGCGAAAATTGTTGTAAAAGTACTTAAAGAGTTACTCTGATTGAAACCATTTATTTATTGAGTAATATTACATTCCGTCTCAGCAGTGACAATGGCAATTGTGGTCAAAGAAATCATTCATACATTTACAAAAAATGAAAAAAAAAATGAAAAAATAAACTTAATACAAGAAATAATAAATAAACATATACGAAATAAAATAAACGTAATATATTAAACGCACGCATACTTATATACACTATTTGCAATCGGCCTGGGACACTCCGAGCCGGGACTATCTCCCCACTTATGGATGGAAAAGAATGACTCAAGGATATTCCAGCGCTTCTTACTCAGTCGCGTCACTGGCATTGAAAGCCAGTAAAGACTGAACGAGAGCGCTATAGCCGCAGACATACAGAACTTGAGTGGAGAATCTGGCCATTGCCAGAACTCCAATTTACATATTTACAACAGATCTCGGGGTCTCTGCCGTATCAACCTTTAAGGAGGATTGTAGGGATGGGTAGAGTAGAACAGGGATTATGCAAAGGGATTAGGATGATGAGCAAGATTCTGGTGAAATTTGTAGAATTTGTATGGAATAAGGTCTAAAACAAATGGGATATTAAGGTCATGATGTAAGGTATTGATGGTTACATAGTACGGAGCATTGACTATTGTTCGAAGGATTTTGGACTGAAAGGATTGGATGCGTTTCATGTTCAAAAATTTATCTGTCTCCCAGAATTCGAGTCCTTAGGTCCAGACAGGTTTCAGAATTGCCTTTGTAGTAAATTAGTAGTTTCTTGTCAGCTGAAAGCTGAGATTTTCTGTTAAGTAGTCTATATAATCGGCCTAATCGTCGATTAAGTTCTTGTCTTTTAAGTCTAGCATTGGGTTCCTTGTTAGTATTTTATCTAGTAGGAAGCCAAGATACCGGACTGTGTCTGAGAAAGAAAGCAGTATGGAGTTAAAATAAACTGGCGGACAAGATCTGCATCGGAGAGTAAACGTGACATGTTTGCATTTAGATTCGTTTACTTTGATACGCCAATTATTACACAAGTGTTCGATCTGGGAAAGGTGCCTTTGCAGGTTTAAGGATGCTGTTTCAGGATCTGAGTTGGATGATAGGGAATGATATTAAATTTCTGTCATCAGAAAACGTTGCCAGGAAGGCTTCGGGATGAATAGGAATGTTAGCGGTAAATAAAATGTAAAGATTGGGTCTCAAGAAGCTGCCTTCAGGAGCACCGGCCTCAACTGGATAATAGTTAGATAATTCTGTTCCATAGCGGACTCGGAAGGAGCGGTTAGAGAGGTAGGATCGCAGGACTAGGTTCTATTATGGGTAGAATTCTTTTCGAAGATTTTTGAAAGGATTGGGAGTAGACCAATTGGTCTATAAGATGTCGTGCTGTTGGGAGGTTTTAGAAAAAGGATGATATTGGAATGTTTCCATAAGAAAGGAAAGTGGGTAGTACGTAGGATGTAATTGTAGGAACATGACTACTTTAGGTGGAAGTTGTCGATGGATCTGAAAGGTAAGAAGATCGTATCCAGGGGATTTTCGGGAAGTAAGTTTTTGTTGGAGATATTTGACCTCAGAGGGATTAACAGCTTTAGGAGGTAAGGAGAGTGGGATTGATGAGATAAGGAGATCTTCAACTGATGTGGTGTGGGTGGGATGGGAGTCTGGATGAGGAGTGAATGTATTGGAAAGGTGTTCGGCGAATTCCTCGGCTTTATCTTCATCAGACGTTGCCCAGGAGCCATCACTTTGCTGGAGAGGATGGGAAATATGGTAGGATTTTAGAATTCTTTTGGTGATACCCCACAGGGAATTTTCACGAGCAGAGAGGGAGGAAAAGTAGAAATTAAAGGTTTGAGAACGAAAGGTTGCCAAAACCCGCTTTAATTGTTTAGAATAATAGTTATAGAAACGGCGATCGTTGTGATGTCTGGTACGTTGCCATAATGATTTGACGTGGCGTTTGATATAAATTAGGTCTATGAGGTATTGCGGTAAATGATTTTTGTTAGAAATTCTTAGGGAGTGACTGGGGAAAGATGCAGTCCATACAGCTTAAACTGTGGTGGTAAAGGAATTCACGGCATTATCGAGGTCTTTTGGGGTTTTTGGATTACTCTAAGGTCAATTTCATTGTTCAAGATTTGACGAAAGAGGTTCCAGTTAACTGGGCCTCTGATGAAAGATGATGGGGAGGATTTCGGAATGGGAGCTATTGATACTTTTAGGATTAATGGACTATGATCAGAGGAAATTTCATCAAGGCAAGTCTTGGAGCAGTTGAGAGGGCCTAATCTGCTGTGGATGAAGAAATCAAGCATATCAGGATTACAATTAGGATCAGTAGGCCAGTGGGTAAGGGAGTTGGGGGAAAGAAGGTTAAAACGTGGGGATCTGAGTGGAGAAAGCAATTTACGTCCACGAGAATTCGTGGTTCTTGAACCCTCATTGTTGATGCTTTGCGTTTAAGTAAAGAGTTACTAAAATTTAAAACCAATTCAAATGCCTCTTAACTTAAGCAATTGGAATTTTATTATTCATACTATGTTGTACTATGTTCGGAAATTTTTGATTTTGCCCCTAGTTACTGGTCGCAATTACTGAACACAATGAAAAAAAAAATTGTTTTTTAATTTTATTGCGAAACTAACTGCAAGTTAATGTGGAATGTTTTCTGAAATTATATTAAAGCAAGCCTCAGAACAACTGTCCTGTTACGTGAAATAATTTATCCTCTAAAATAGT
Source organism: Rhaphigaster nebulosa (assembly GCA_948150685.1). Classification (NCBI taxonomy): domain Eukaryota; kingdom Metazoa; phylum Arthropoda; class Insecta; order Hemiptera; family Pentatomidae; genus Rhaphigaster; species Rhaphigaster nebulosa. The sequence goes on from OX411307.1 coordinate 110,353,819, forward strand.
CTTAAATCAAATTAAAACTACTTCAACTTATTTTTCTCACGTGGCCCTTAGGAGACTACATAGGCATTTGTTTGCATTACCTATATGGTTAATCCGGCACTGCTTGTAGGAATTTAAAAGCTCTCCAAATGATTTTAACTTGATATTAATAAATCCACTTCCTCTTATTCCCATTTATGTCTTAACTTTTGTACCTTTAAATTTAATTTTAAAACAGAACTATAAATAATTTTGTATGTTTCCTTTTTTAAGTATCTGCATGTGTGTAGCTATTTATTATTATAGATTTTAATTGTTATTTATAGCTTGTGATTTATTTTTGAATGTTTCTTGTCTTGGTTAATTGTAAGTGTAATGATAATTATATAAGTAGAGATAGACTCTATTTGTATAAGGTTATTCCCTGGAAACAGACATAAAAAAAAAAGTATGTTTGAAAAAAAAAATAATAATAAATTCACTTATTGCACGCCGGTTTCCGGACAAACTTACACGTAAAACAATGTCACCACAGAGCCTATTAAGTTCAGCGATTCCATTTATAGTATGATAACAAGGCGATGTTGTTCGTAAAATATTCAGAGGGACTACGCTCAACGGCAAATGTATGTTTCCTGAGAGCCGGGGAAGGGAACTGGAAAAAGCACCTAGGAGAGGGCTATTCATATCCCACTGGATCGATTTTAATGATAAATAGTGGGCCGTTCGTCGCCCTCGGGGTTACGATAGCTTCCATATTATATTGATGTTTATTTTTATCAGGAGTAGCACTTCGGAAACCCTTTTGGATGCGCTCCATTCTTCGTGTGGAACAGAAGATCATAGGGTTCCAAGTACATATATTCATATTTCATAAGGGTGATTGGTTAACTGATAGCTTCAAATACTTTTCCTCCGTCAAAGAACCCGGCGGAAAAGATTTCAGGTGGATCTTCTTTCGTATTTAAGAGATATATTTCTTGTGTTTATTTTCTGTTTTTTCAAGACATATTTTTTAAAAATAATCGTGCAATTTATTTTAAAATAAATTATTTTAAAATGCCTTAACTTAGCCAATTCGTGCCCACTATTTTTTTGTCAGGAATTTTTTAATCTTGTAATCTTGTAAGTCAAAATAACTTATTTATTAATGGTAAAAATGATTTTAAAAATCTTTAAATAGTGTAACATACAAATTTTTTATGTGTCGTTATCGACCCACTGGGCATACCGAAGCCTAGAGGCTTCATGTTTTTTTTTTTCTGAATTAGGCACTCTTGTTTAATTATTTTTTTTAAAGAAAAGAAATAACAAACTATTTTTATAATGAAGAAAGCAATATAATAAAATACATTATTTATTTGAAAGTTAAACGCATATATTTGAAAGTTAAAAACATATATTTATTTAAAAGATAAACAAACTACCGACGACAGGTAATATTGCTTCAGCTCTTTGGTCCCGGAAAATGGCTCAGAGAGGCGGTTCCAAATCTTCACTCAGTACAAATCGCTTCCTTACAAGTGTTGAATTGCTTGCATAACGGATTCATTAATACTAGCTCTTCTCAATGCTGGCCATATTCTTTCCCTAGAGACACTATCATATGCCTGCACCATATCAATGAAGGCTAAATGGGCTAAATGGAGCTCCCTATACTTTACGCTGCATTTCTCAACGAGTTGTCGAAGTCGAAAAATATTGTCCACATGGAGGATCTTCCCATGTACAAAATAATAAATTAAATTAATGCCAGCACCTGAATTCGAACTCACAGCATTTGGGTTTGTAAGTAGGTGTACTTTGCAAGCGCTTTAACGTGCTCTAAATACTTAGAGAAAGAATGGCGGTCATGAGTATTTTTATGACTAGCCCAATAAAATACTTATGCAAAGTGGAAATAGAAAATAAAATGACCCCATTTGTGAATTTAACAAACATAAAGTGCATTTAAAAAGGAAAACTTAAATCAACTTTGAATATTTATAATTTTTTTTTCTTTAACTGAAGCCATGAGAATCATCCATATTTTTGAATAAGTATCCGAATTGACCAACTTGGGATCTCAGGTAACCTATGATAATAGGATATGGTCAGAAATTAAAGGTAGATTAATTAGAGCAAATAAATTACTATGGAATGAGAAATCTCATTTACAGTAATTTACGGCGAACAAAAATATATTTGTAAAAAACTTTTATCCGCGTTGTGTTTATATAGGATTCAGAAACCATGTCTACTTCAAATTCGGAGGACAAGAAAGTCCAGATTTTTGGAAGGGAAGTTCTCCGACGAATTTACGCCCCTACTAATAATAGTGCAGAAAGGCTGGCGACGAAGAACGAATAATGAAATATATGAATATGAAATGTGACAAAAAATCAGGTATTTTATTTTGTTGTTATTAGAAACAATATTTTAGCTCCTATATGCTGATGAAAGGTAATAATGTGTTAAAAAATCGTAACATTATTTAAATTGATCGATAAGAATCCACCTATTAGTTAGTGTTTATCGCATTCGCAACAGTTACCGCTTGAAATTACCCATGAGAAACATCCAAGACAGTCTTTGCGTAGGTGGTTTCACTTTTATTTACCACCCATGTCGGAATATTTATACATACAATTATATTTTATAACATTGCTCATTAATCAGTTTTTCATTTGTCTTTTAAAATCACTTGTTTGACACATAGAAGGTTTCAGGTCAGCAATGACGGAATGGCCTATTCAGCGATATAGATATCACTATAACCTCGCTGGGCAGGTTATGTCGTCAGAATATATATACATGCAATTACAAGAGTGTTAATGACAGAACCCTTAAGGATGTCGAGCGGTCGGCAGACAAAGAAAAATATGGTCGGATTGCGTTTTGAGTGATGTAAGGAAAATTGGCGAATACGACAGGTTGACGATAGCCAGCTATAGAAGCGGATGGCGATTGATGTTTGAGGAAGACTATCTGTCTACTTTTTTATAAATCTAATAGAAATAATTACACTTATTTACAAATTTGCGATTGTCCGGTAAAAATCTTTCGACCGGTAACCGAGTCCGACAAGCCCTGTTCGCGAAATTGGCCTCAATTACATTAGAGGCACAGGACGGTCCACAATCTGGTTAAATTTAATTAAGCTTCGTAGTAGTATCTTGAATATGAATTATCACAGCGAGTCACTCATGCTCTGATCAAAGGAACCAGTTCACGGAATGGGATATCAGACATTTCATTAAAAATAACGGTAACTCTCTTAAATCAGTTTATGTGTGAGTAAACGAACTCGGTGAAATAAAGGTGAAAATTTAGTGGCAATCATTAGTGGTTGGGATTTTTCTGTTGAGCGGTCATAAAAGACTGATATAAATCCATACAAATGATAAACCTCAATTTTTGAGACAAGGTTAACAAATAAGCTAATTACTAACTCATTCTATTGAGTCGCGTGTAAAGTAACTAGCTCATCACAATGAGGGATTGTTACCTCATCCCTGAAACAGTGCCATAGCAAGAAGTACTGAGACCCGGGACGGAATTTTGGATGAGGTCTCATCTCATTTGAAGGGGAGGGGTTTACACTGAACGACAACTTTTGCATTCATCAAATTTTATAAATGTATTACTTTTATTTTTAATTTATAGGGAGGTCTTCAGGAATTTCTATATTCATTAGTGACCATGACTTCCTTTAACTAGATTATTTATCATTCACTTACACATCATGTCAATTTTGACGTTTCGAGGTCTTATCCTCTTCATCAGAACATCAATTTCTCTTTACTCCTATTTGTCGTACATTTCAATCTTACAATATCTTCATTAATTAATAAATACAATTATAGTGTTCAATATACATTTTTATAGGAGTGTCTGCATCAAAATTGAAATGACTGTGAGTAATAAATAAAGTGTGAATAATAAATAAATCAATTAAAGGAAGTCTTTTTCACTAATAAATATAGTAAATTTATTACTTTTCAGGCAAATGAAATTACAATAAACCATCAATGAAAAATGTATAATAAACCACAATTAACAAATTATAAATATTGAACGTTTTTTATAAAATATATAATTTGTACATCAATTAAACTGATCACTTTTCAAGTAACCACAATTTAATTAACAATCAAAATAAAATATATAAACAAACCACAATGAAAAAATTTAAGCCATTATATTTTTTGCATCGGGGGCCACTTCATCCTCGGGCCAGTCGGAAATTTGGACACTTGGCTCCTAAGTTCCAACGCCCCTACCCTGAAAAGAGCAGGTTTGCCGGTCTGTAATATAGTATACTAATAGCCGAGGCAACTGATTCTTCAACCCATTCTCTTATTTTGAATATAGAGCAACAGAGTTTTTGGAAATGGGGACCCGATCGCAAAATAAGATGAACATTATAAATGCTTCGACCAAAATCGACTCTTTAATTACTAACAGTAGACCAAAGGAATAGCCAGTAAGATTTAGGGAACAGATCAGTCATCAGTCTCACAATCAGATTCTTAATGATAATAAAAGAAAATATAATATCTTATAGCTAGTGGAATTTCATTCAGAAAGACCTAATTGCAAGGAAATAGTCAATTTCGTTCGACATATTTTGAGTGAAGGAATCGAATGCAATAAGTTAAGCTAATAAACAAAAAAACACTTTACTCGCTGTTTTTCATTGATTGTTTTTAATTTAAAGAGAAATTTACAGTGCACTATGTGTGTGTGCATCATCAGGCCACGTCCCTATTTAGTCACGTGACTGTTAGGCCCCGCCTGCTATTATTTTTAACCATCGCTAACCTGCCATTCACAGTGCTCCATCCCTCTCTTACCCATTCCCATCCTGATCCGCCATTTTATTTTCCAGCAGCTAGCGAGATTTAAGGCGTTACATTTACTGGTTTTTGAGAGTCTTAAGGCTTTGTAGAGGCTTAGCCTGACCGGCCGTCATTTTAGTTTTTTCTCCAAATTGAGAAATTTAAGACTGTGTAGGTGGCGGAATTTTCCTGGCCGCCATTATGTTTTTAATATTCACCGATCCAATTATATCCTACAATTTTATCAGGGTGACGTCACGACTTTGAACCTAAAATCCTCTATGTATTTTCAATCATTAATTGTAGAGTAAACAATATTTTTTTTTGATCCTCTATGCTGTATACAAAGAACTTTGAACCATTTATCCTCTATATTTTAAACATTCTTTTAATTAACTATATTGTAAACAACGGACTCTGAGCTATAACTCCATAAAACGTAAACAATGATAGAGGACTTTTTAATCCTTTCATGATATCCTCAGGTATATCATGTTTATAACACAACAAAGATATAAGCAAATAAAACACAACTTTAAAAAACAAAAATATTTATTCTATCAAAATGTTAGATACAAGAAATAAAATCCAACTTTAGAAAACAAAAAGATTTATTCTATCCAAATGTAAGTTACAAGAAATAAAATATATATTGTATTATACTTCTTTAATTTTTTAAAAAACATTTTCCTCTGAAATAATAAAAAATCAGTAAGTTTACAGCTTAAGAAAACACCAATCGGCTTTTTTACTTAAGAATGCTAACTAATCTGGTGCATCAAGGAAAGATATTTTTTCTTCTATTATTGCTATTGGTAGACTAGAGTACTGTTTTCATGTTCAAATTTTCCGAAATAAGTACTTTTACTTGTAAAGGCAGCGAAAGCTGCTATTGTTTTCATAGGTCAAGTCCTAATTTCACTCTCCCTCCCCTCCCCCTCTCAAGGTTTTGCAAGTTGTCTGAAGACATTTGATGTGAAAAATAGTTTGGTTATAATAATAATAATAAATTCTTTATTTATTCCGGGGCATATCCCTTTAGAATAATATTACATGTAAAATCAGTAGACCTTTAGAGCCTTGATATTGAATAAATAATAGCATAAATAAACAAATACGAAAAAAAAATGAAATTATAATAAACAATAATGACATAACTTTTAATACATTAGAAAATAAAGCAAAAAAAAAAAAAAAGAAAAAAGAAAAATACAGTGAAAGACAATGAATTTATATTAATAATAAAAGTAAAAATAATGCATTAATACATAAATGGGTGCAAATTTTAGTTAAAAATAATTCATTTGCTTCGGGAAAAATTTGCATTAAATTGACTTCAAATAAATAGTAAATTGTGAATTTAGGGCCAATATTTATAAATCCTAACATTTAGGTAATTATTGTTCAGAGAGAAAAAAATCATTAGTTCTGGTAAATAACGATACAAAGTTTGTTGGGATCGAACAAAATTGCTTGAATCAAGTTTTTGGGAATTTTAAACTTTAGTTTAATATTTCAAATTTTCAATTTGGATCAGGGAGACGATATTTTCGAACCTTCCCTTATATAACCGTTGAGAAGGTTACATACCATGGAGTGGGTACCTGACCCCTCATTGGATTGATTAAGGTTATGCAACCATAAAGAGGGTTACACACAATTAAGTAGGTACCTGGCCAATCATTGGATTGGTTAATGTTGTGTAACCAGTGGGAAGGTTACATACTATTAAGTAGGTATCTGACTCTACTTTGGATTGGTTAAGGTTATAAAACTATTGGGAAAGTTGCATACTAAAAAATGGGTATCTGACCCTTCATTGGATTGTTGAAGAATATATAACCATTGGAAAGGCAATATACTAAAAAGTGGGTATCTAGCCCTTCATTCAAAATAGTATAATCAGTTCAAGTCTGAAGTCTCTCAAGTTGCAGCGAAAAAATGGTGGTGTAAGAAATACAAAACAGAGGTTGGGCACACTCGGCCTCAATAAAGAGTGTACCTGGATCCTCAATAAAACCGCAAGTCCCTCAAGCAGTAGAAACTCAAAAGAGCGGTGTAAGTAAACACAAAATGGTGTTCGGGCACACTCAGCCACTATAAGGAGGTACCTAACCCTCAACAAGTCTCTCAAGTTGTAGAGAAAATGAAATGGTGACCGGTCAAATACAGCCTCTACATAACCTCACGTGTCTCAAGCAACTGTATATGTAAAGCATTATGGCAAAGGGGTAAAGCCTCAGGTTGTAAATGGGTAAGGAAGGGGTGGAGAACCATGGTCGGCTGGCTAGTGAAGGAGCGGAACCTAATGGTCACGTCACTAAAAAAGGGAGTATGACATGATAGTTAAAGGTAGATCGAGGTAAAATTACGTGACTAAAGAGTTGCGTGGCCCAATGGTTAAGGTTAGGTCGAGATTTAAATTTAAACAATATGATTATTGGATATTTTGTGTCCCAGCTTCCTCATTCTTCCGTTACTCCCTGTCTAACGGCATATATATATATATATATATATATATATATATATATATATATATATATATATATAGGAAGAATATTATTTAATTGTAAAATTATACATAAGTATACTGGAATATCTATGTACAAATACCCAAGTCCGGAAAAATTTTCCCAAACATCGTGAAGCTCATGTACTAGTTTGAAAACTGAGAATCCTGAATTAGCAAGCTAAAAAATGAGGGATACCAATAGGAATCAATCAAGTCCTAAAAATTGTAATTAATCCACTTATAATTGTAATTAATGTTAAATTGTAATAATCCACAAGCGGTAAAGAAAATAATGCAGCTTGACCTAAATCAGTTATTAAGAGAAGTATTGTAACCGAAAATCAGACCGAATAATCAATAATCAAATTGTATTTTTAGTGTTTTATGTTTTTATAACTATGCTACTTATTGTTTAAGGGCTTTTGATACCAATAGCTTACAAATCCATAAATCCACAATAAAATACATTTTCTTGAGGGTAATCAAAACATTGAGAATTCCATATTTGGTTTTATAATTTAATCATGATTATAATTAATTTATCCAAACCATAAATATATAGGACAAAAGAGGGCTTCCATAATTTTACTACATATACAAAATTTAACATACTTTTACATTATTAAAAAGACAAAATGCTATTTACAGATATACTAGCATTGACCTTTTTTAAACCCTAAACAGTAACCTCGATTAAACCTTGAGCGTTGGCCTTAATATAATTACTATATTTTAAATTAGAATTGACGCTTCATGATTATTTTTCTTTAGGTATCAGCCATAGTCGGCATAAAAACATAATTTCTGTTAGTATTTGATAGTATTAGATACAATTCATCCTTGATTCTTACTTCTAATTAAAAAAACAAATAATTTTTAAGGGCATTGTTATACTTACGTTTCTTAGAGACATTAGAATCAAGCGAGATAAAATCATTTATCTAGTTAATTCATACATAGTAGGTAACATTTGATTAATATCGAAGATGGTGTACGGCAGTCATGGCCCAATCAAGCCCCTCCCCTTTGATTTTTTGTCAGACGACGATGATGATGATGATGATGAAGGAATGGACGAGATAGATATATGGTGGCTCGGCCTTCCAAGCGAAACCGATAGCGATTCATCCCACGAGATGTACGTCTCATCGGATGATGATTTCAACGAATAATGTAATTTTAACAACCATTATAATATTACTTAATATGCCATTAGTTCAACCCAGAAACGTAAAGTGAATAAAATTGTCTCACCCGAAAGTATATCTTGCATACCAAGTTAGGCAGTTGTAGCTAACATTTAATGTATATAAAAAATTATATGATATAGAAAATCGGCTATTTCTGTCTTTATGAAATTTATTATGTGTATAAGCGTGTGAAATATGGAATTTTATTAAAATCGTGTGTCTGTAAAATACTAAAGAACAAAGTATTTATTGATTACTGAAAGTAAATAAATAATTCAGCCGCCAAAATCTAACTAATACGCCGTCATGACTAAATTTTGGCCTAGTGATATCATGAATGGATACTGAGAGCTAATGGTACCTCATAATGCTCCACTCATACAACTAAAACGGCGCTCCGTCCGCGGCTTTTCCCCGAAACTACTTAACCGATATGCTTGAGATTTGGCTCCAAAATCACAGGGACCGGAGGGGGGGGGGGCTTTAGTGTATTTATTTCCTAAATACCCCCAAAAAATTCCCAAAGTCAAGACGACGATTCATCATATGGGGGTTCATAGACTCTTCAGATGAAGGGGAAGAAGATTAATGTAATTTTAAGAATATTTTAATTTTAGCTTATACGAGACAGATAGGCAATTCAAGAGCCAGGAAGAAAAAAAAAGATATTTGCAGCGCTGAAGAAGGAGTGTAAAATAAGAAGAAACCTCAGGACGACTGATCGGCTAAAATTTAGTCATGTCTAAAAATAGGACTAATTTGGCAATCTCGAATAACTTTACAACCAAACGGGAGGCAAATAATTCAATGAATTTATTAATTGTACCGAAAGACTTAAATTAATTTTAATTGAATGACTAAAATATTTATTATTGGGACTGGATTTCCATCCCTTCTTTCTTTTTTTTTTTTTTTTTTTTGGTGGGGGAAGAGTGGGTGGGAGGGGTCACCTTTGAACAACCTAGCTATGCTTTATACAACTTGCAACACATCTTTTTAATTGATCGTCTGAAAATTCCATCGGAAATTCACACCTTTATCTCCATTTTTATTTTTTATTTTTTTAGGGGGAGGGAAGTCGTAGCTAAAAGAGGAGAGGGTCAGTTGATAAGCACTTTTAAACCTATTTTGAAGAAGCATGGTACCTTCATTATGAACAAACGTTAGCTTCTCATTAATCATGAGCATGTTCGTTATTTGAAAATCGTTTACAGGTATTGTAGCCCCCCTCATTATATTAATTTTTTTTGGAGGAAGGACTTATTACTTTTGAACCTATTTATAATGAAACAAGACACACATGTCTCTTGTCCCTACTGTAGGGTTAAATCAGTTTCCACCCTCCCTTCTAACTATGGGATGGGGGGAGGGGAGAGGATGGATCAACTACATCTCTTAAAGACTCGGCCGTTTAGTATGAAACTTGGTACAACTGATTATTATTGGCTAATTTGAAATAACAGGAAGGGGTTGTCAGATATGGTGGGTGTACAATTTAAGATGTGTTTGAATTTATGAAATTTCAAAGAGGAAATAGAATCGGAGGACCAGGTACGTGAGGTTCTTAAAATTATAAGATACGAGGAAATGGCATAAAATTGAAATTATAAGAGAACTGCAAATTGTCCTAGGTTATCTGATGTGTTGGCGCAAGACGTTGTAATCGATTGACAATTCTAAAGGAGTTATTGAGCCATTTCTTAAAAAAGTTTTTTTGGTGTTGGGGGTTTATCGGGTCTTTGGAATACGGCAGATTATTTTGATAAAAAATCGTGCACACATTTTTAATTTCGTTATAATACACTTAAGTTAGCTTCTAATCAGCCATCAATATGTACGTTATTTCTATCATGAGAATTCTTAAGGAGTAATTTAGCCCCTTTTTTGGTGTTTGTGACTTGTTTTCTGATGGGAGGGGGTGAGAGAGGAGGTTAATCAGTACCTAGTTATTTGACTGATATATCTATATTTGATAGTGAACGCATACAAGTAGTTTAAGATTAAATCAGCCACCATTCTCGTCTTTAAGGACGGGAGAGGGTTTTTTTATTTGTTCTTCTTCTTCTTTTCCTGATGCCTCTCAGCGTGGAGGTGCATCCAGCCATCGCAACCAGGTATCTCGGTCTCTCGCGATCGCCTTCATCTCTCCTATCGACTTCCCTCGCGATCGTCCTAGCCTAGATATGTGGTCTTCGTAGGACAGTCGAGGTCTACCCTTAGGCCTTTTACCTGTTGGTCGGGCTTCATAGAAGCTTCTGGGTTCTCTACGAGTATATTCTCCCATTATGCAGACCTAACCATACCACTTAAGCTGTATTTTCTCGAGTATTTGCTCCAGTGGCTCGACGTCTCTTCTCTAATTCTGTCATTTCGTATGCAGTCTCGTCTTGTTTTTCCTGCCACTCTTCGGGGATACCTCATTTCAGCAGTGGTTATTCTATTTTTATGTCTGTCTAGTGCTATCCAACTTTCACTGCCGTAGAGCAAAGTTGGAAGGTACACTGCTTTTTATATCCGTAATTTAACATCCCTTCCAACTTCCCTCTTACCCACGATGGAGTTGCATATTTGGAAGTAAATATTGCTAGCTTTCCTAATACTGTTGCTGAGCTCATCATTGACTTTCCCATTCCTGTCTAATACAACACCCAGGTATATGCAGTCATCAGTTTGTTCAAGTGACTGGCCATTACATATTATATTGATTGCCTGAGGCTCCCTTCCCAAATGTATAACATTACTTTTATTTGTATTAATGGAAAGGCCTTTTCTTCCTAATTCCTCTTGCCATGACAGCTTGCTGTGGTTTCTGCTGTGAGTCAGCCGCTAGGACTATGTCATCCGCGTACAATAGAGCTTGGACTTGAACATGTCTTAGATTCCATAATCCCACTATGCTTCTGGCCGTTCTCCTTTTGCAGATTTTATGTATTTCGTCCATGAAATTTACGAACAGCAATGGACTTAAGCAATCTCCCTGCTTTACTCCTTGTTCCATAGCAAAAGGTCTGGATTCCACCCCATTTATTCTAACAATACCTTTAGGATTTTGATACAATGATTTGTACTTTTTTATTATTAACTACCATTTATTTATTATTACTCCCACTATTCAATTAATATAATAATTTTAGTGGATAAAAACGTGTACAAAATATGCTTCGTGCGCTTTCTTCGCTAGGTATGTTTTTTTCTAATTAAATAAAAAAGAAAGCTTATTCTTTAAACTAGACAAGATGACAACTCTGAACAATTGAAAAACAAAATAATTAATTCAAATTTCTGATATTTTATATATAGGGGGGACTGAGATTATTTGACATGAGGGGCTAGTTGGCAAACGGCTTTTATTCAGTCCACCGTAGGACTAGGTCGCTATCACCTTGCTAGTAGGAGGTTGTGTAAAGGTGCACCTTTAAAGGGGTGCGACACAAAGGAACACACAACGACAAAGCGACACAAAGGAAAAATCGCTGTTTCATATTTTTTTTTTGTTGACTGGTTAGTCAATTTTTCAATCGTAAATATTTCTGTACTGGTGAACCTCTAAATCGAATTAAGGTGCTGCTGATGGTGGTTTTCGAAAGAGTGGTTAGCTGTGGTAGTACGCATGTATCATTATATTTTTCTTCTGACGCTCCGGATTAAGTGGTAACCTTATTGTTTTGGAAATCCCTGTGGGGCTAGTTGGCATAGCTACGACAAACTCGCCTCACATCTATGCCAACTAGCCCCTCCATTACTATTCATTAAAAAAGAAACAATTACTATATGAAATGAATAATTGCAGCTTACAAAAATGTTTCTGAGATAATAAGTTATTATTCTGGTTACACTTATTGTTTTTAGCTATGAGGAAGTACCAGAAAAAAAAGTCCGAGCAAATCAGCCAATTGTGAGGGTGACCGTGGGCGTTCACGCCCATTATATATGTTATACATATTTTGATAAAATAAAAAGATTGAAAACTTAAATCTATGCCAACTAGCCCCTGTCTCCCCTATCGTATATCAAACTTTAAATATATCTGATTTAGATGTATCTAAATCTTTATGATAGAGTACCGAAAAGATAAAATTTTATAGAAAGCCAATATTGTCATTTTAATTTACTTCTATAGTTTATTATTTCATTTATTAAAAAAAAAAAAAAAAAAATTGAAGTGCCATGAATTTTCTTTTAAAATTTCAGTGTGCCACCAGACAAAATGTTTGAGAATCACAGCCCTAAAGCAAACAAAATATGAGCTATGTGTGTAAAAATATCAGTGTATAACATACCATATTTTATTGGATAAAACAATAATTATAAATATTAATAAATTGGTAAAATTAATACGAAAATATCTTTTTTGAACGTGGAATATGATTGAGTATCTATATAATTTAGTAAACATAAATGGAATAAATTTATTGAAATAATAGGAAATATTTTTTTTTTTTTTTTTATAATTTACATTATGTACCTATTTGTTTAGGTACTATGTAAGAACCTTTCTTGTTAAATAACGACATTTAAAAAAATATATAATTATAAAAATATAAAACCTAGACAACATAATTAACAAAAAATAATTTGCACGTGCCACCTAAAATTCATAAAAATAACCCAGCATAACACTAATAGGCCAAAATATAATAAAGTTTCATAATATTCAAAGAAATAAACAAAATAATATGGATTGCTACTTATTTTGTTTATTTCTTTGAATATTATGAAACTTTATAATAAAATAAAGTGACGGCTGTTTAGGATATGTTAATTCTCGGTAACCATGGCCTCTCTCTGTTCCAGTGACTAATATCCCTTTTCTCAAAGGTAAAGCTCACTACAAAGAACAAAATAAAACTTAAACCGATTTGTCGCAAAAAAAAAAAAAAAAAAAATGACTTTTACCCCCAAACACTAACAAAACCGAATCAACCTTTGTAATCAATAAAACAAATTATAATAACTGAAGAGCTAGGTATCCTGTGGTATGCCCATTAAAGAGACTGGTTGTGCCTCAAAAGAGATTCTCGACCACCCGACGGCTTATATAACAGATTAAATTAATTATCTGCCACACCCGGAAAAAAAATAAACAGAGTTTATAGAGTTCTAGATTATTTTCTGAATGTTAAAATTTTGTAAATCATTTATATCGAAATACTTTGTTTGTATAACTACATTTATTTATTGGCGATAATAATTACACCATCACATATCAGATTCTTAGTTAACTACCGAAAGCCTCCAAACAATGGTCATTTTGAAAAAGTTTGCGAGCTGTTTCTTATAGCTCTTCTCTTATTCCCTTCTATTATATGGCAATAACTCGAATATTAATTTTTTTTTTTTTTAACGAAGTTATAAATTTAAGCAATGAATTCTTTTATAGAAGGAATAAAATTGTTTTTATAGTGTAAAATATAAGTATAAAAGGAAGGATATAATAAATTTTATAAAAAGTACAACAAAACTCTCGACGAGGATGGGATGGGGGGAGGGGCTTTCGATCATCGATAATTAAAAAAGTTAAAAGACTTGGTGGCCGTTTAGTATAAAACATGATACACATAAAATGATGTAGGATTTACCCAGCCCAAATCCTCCTGTCATGCATAGGTTTAGCTCTAATTTCGAGGTATTCGGCAGATCATGATTAAATTTACACATGTTCCGTAAAAAGCACATGTTAAAGGCCCCCATACGCGGGGAAGGAGAATGGTCCTGGATCTCCATGCTGATTGTAAATATGTATGATCGTGGTTACCAGCAGCGGGTCCCCCTCCCGCTCAATATTTCACGTGCTTTATTTTTGTTAATAATATTAATAGATGGATCGAGTTTTAATGAAACAAAACTTACTACTACATCCTAACAACAAGCGTTTATTTTTACAATTGTACAAACATAATTGTTTGTTTTACTTTCGGTGCCATTATATATAATTTAGTTAAAACCAAATAGCCAATAGGCCACCAAGGTCTATAAATAGCCAATAGGCCACCAAGGTCTATAAACAGCCAATAGGCCACCAGTCCGTCCCTTCGTCCCTTTGCCACCGAGAAACAGCCATGCGAGATAAATATAATTGGCTGAACAACAGATTTTACGGGGAACGGAAATTAACGAATATCAAGATACCAGTTTTAAACAGAACGATGAAGACAAAATACTTGAAAATGGCTCGTGCAGACCAAACATCAGAATAAATTTGAAAAAAAAAACTCTTGGTCACCTATTGGCTACTATCCCCATCCATTGAATTCTTTAAATCCCTAAATCTACAGGATCAGAGGTTAAACCGAAATCCCACACTAAATATCTTTCTCGTTTATATTTATCTATTTTTTTATTACTGCTATCTATGAAAGATGGTTAATTATTTCAAATGAACAAAATTAAAGCTACTCTAGAAGCTTTTATGAAAATTCGGCATTTAAGTCCTGTCAGACTATTTCAATGAAGATAAGTCCTAACTGATATTAAAGACTATTTAATTGAACATTGATATAACGATTTTGATCAAATTCGTTAAAATCTTTTCCGATAAAAATGATGTAAAGTAGCACTTCCGTTCTGTCGAATTTGGCGAAAAAGTTGCTTTAAGAACCCAGGCATATACCTTACCTTAAATACATAATTTCAGTTTCGTACAGATTTTCGTTTTTGAACAAGAATTACCACACATACAAACCATTTTTTGGATTCAGAGGGCCTTAAAACGTGTATTTCCCTTGAAAACTCGATTTCGAAATTTTCGTGATCGCAATACTCCTTTACTATATATTTTTTATACAGCTAAGTGAAAGTAAAAAGTTATCATCTACTTTCCAATTTAAATTTATTGAATTAAGATAGGAGACAAGGTGAAGTCTCTCTTTCTGTTTGACACATCTAAATTTAATTCAATAGCGTCATACTTGAGTACATGGTGGGCTTGTATGACTTCAACTGGTCTAGGTACTGGATTGTGGAAAAAACAGTAAGGCAAAGAGGCTACACCAATTTTATTTACGTTCAATTATTGTCATATATATATATATATATATATATATATATATATATATATATATATATATATATATATATATATACATTTACGAATCTCACAGGAATTCTTTCAAAAATATTTTTTTAATCATATAAGAAGTCTTTGTCATAACATGGAAATTTCGAGAAATGGGGGAAAAAATCCAGAAAATAAAATTGCATGTCCTAAATTACGCTTTTTGGTAAAATAAAAATTAACAAAAATATAAGGGGGCTGCCTAGCATATTGATTGGGAACAGCGGGCAGGGAGGCCTGTATCTTACACTCGAGGTTAGCACTAAGTCAGCAGAAAAGAATCTGCCTCGTTCCACATTATAATCAGAAATAAATTGCACCATTTTCTTTTCCTTATATATTTGCTCTTTTCCTTTTTTTTTCTTTGTTTTATTTAAATATTTTTTACTGTAAATTTTATAAGTGAATTTATCTAAATTTCTTTAAATAGAATAATCTGCTTTAAATTATTTTCGAATATTTCATAGACATAATAATATTTAAAAGAATATCCTACGCATTAAATATAGGTCAACATCGGTAATGCCTTCAATGGCTATTTAGAAATTTTATAACTTTGATATTAGAAATAAATCGTATTTAAGAATTTAGAGATTAGATAATACAGATTAAAAAAAAAAAAAAGTTAGAAATTACAGATATCGACATTCAATTAAGCATTTTAAAATACTTAAAATTAGGTTACATATTCGTTTAAAAAAAATAAACTAAACTTAATTTGTTAAGATAAAATATAATAAATGTACAAAATACAATTTAATTGCGTTTATTTTATTATTTAGGTAGTAAAAATAATTTTAATTTATCTAATTTTCATAGCGTTGAACTGTAAGTTACCAACCGAAATTTCCCTAATATCCAATTCCTCTAATTCAAAACCATTATCAAAGTATTAATGTATTAATACCAAAGGAATAGCTATCGACAGACTTATCGACAGAAGAAAGGCCCCAGGATTGGACAGCATACCATCAAAGCTGTATAAAGATGGAGACGAAACTCTAAGAGCCAAGCTATTAGAACTAATCCAAAAAATATGGGAGGAGGAAAGGATACCGGAGCCTTGGAACACAGGTCTAATATGCCCTATCCTAAATAAGGGGTCCATGTACGAATGTGGTAACTATAGAGACAAAGCACTCCTTACGGTCGCCTATAAGATAATGACCAATATCCTGCTAAACCGGATATATCCCCACTATGAAAATATAATAGGCGACCACCAAGCAGGATTCAGAAGAGGAAGGAGCACACTAGACCAGATTTTTATCCTAAAACAGGTACTCGAAAAACGATGGGAAGTAGAGCAGGATTTGCACGCCTTATTGTCGATTTCAAAGCAGCCTATGATTCTGTGGACAGAAACTGCCTATGGAAAATCATGACTGGGCTGGGTATTCCTGGGAAATTGGCGAGATTGGCGAAGGCGTGTACAAACGACCCCAAATGCAGAGTTCTGATACAAGGAGATATGTCTGAAGTCTTTGAAGCTAGAACAGGTCTGAGGCAGGGAGATGGACTCACGCCGATGCTGTTTAACTTAGCCCTTGAGAAAGAGATTAGAACAACATCACGGGAAAATGGAAGGGTGCACGTCGGAATGAAACACAAAATCCTAGCGTACGCGGACGACACAGTTGTCCTATGAAGCAATGAAGATATTGAGAGACTCGCTAAGACTCTGTTGAGGGAAGCAGACCAAATCGACTTGCAAGTAAATGAAGATAAAACAAAATATATGATAGTTAGCCGAAAAGTCCACCCCAACAATAGCATCTGCGTGGATGTCAAAACATTCCCGAAAGTAGACAGCTTTAAATACCTCGGCTCCACAATAACCTCAGTCAATGACCAGCATACAGAGATAAACCAGCATATAACAAGCGCAAATAGAGCTTTCTTCTCTCTTTCAAAAGTACTGAAATCCCGAAAAATCTCTAGAAATCTCAAATTAAGGGTGTACAATGCCGTGATAGTACCAGTTCTGATGTACGGTTGTGAGACCTGGGCTCTAACCGGCACCCAAGAAAGGAGAATCGAGAGATTCGAAAGGAAAGTCCTCCGCACGATAACCGGAACGATATGGATCAGAATCTAAAATCATGGAGAAGAAAGACCAATAAAGAATTGCTTACAGAAACTGGTCAGTCAATATCTCATGATATGAAGGCAAGGAGGTTAAGATGGGCGGGGAATGTAGCTCGAAGCATCCATCAGGATGCCTTTTCACTACGATGAATGCCACAATAGTTGGCAAGAAACCACGTGGAAGGCCAAAAACCAGATGGATAGATAGGATCAATAAAGATGCGAAAGAGCTGCATGCAGCAAACTGGAAAGCAGAGGCCCAAGATAGGGAGAGGTGGAGAAGGCTGGTTCAGGGTGCCAAAGATCTACAAGGTCTGTAAAGCAAACCGAAAAAAAAAATAATATATGTATTAATGCATATTCCACTGTAAGCTTATTCTTTCATGAATTTTCATTTTGCCGATGTATATATATATATACATCGGCTATATATATATATATATATATATATATATATATATATATATATATATATATATATATATACACGAGTATAATATTTACAGCCTTTGATCGTAATTATTATTATATATGATGTAAAAAAGATTTGTTAATAGTTAGTTACTTTTGAACAATCTTTGAATTTTAACGCTTTTAAATATCCCTTCTTAGAAAGAATTGAATTATACTTTATCAATCTTAAAGAAATCAGTGAAGTCCAAGGCCCATCTGATGAATACGAAATGAACTGAGAACTTCCAATCGGTTAGCAAGTTTTCCTAATTTTATTATTTATCTGAAAAGTTGTCTTAAAATCGTTTTACAAATTATGGATGTTCTTTTGTTAACTTTTAAGCTAATAAACCCTGGAACAATCCAAGATATATGACTTTTAACGTTAAGCATCATTAAATCCATTTAAAACTTTTGATCCATTTAATTTTCACGCCAATTTACAACACCTTAATTAAATCAATTATTCTGGTTATAGCTTTCCAGGATGTCCAATACTGCGGACGACTATTCGACTTAATGGACGTTTCAAAATTAAGAAAAAAGTTTTTCAACTATACCTGAATATATTAAAAAAAAAAATCTTTGAAAAACGAGCAACATTTTTATCAAAATATCCTAAAATAATTACCGATTCGAATATATATATATATATATATTTATATTAGAACAACTTAAAAATAGCGGGAGAATTAAATATCCAGAAAATCCTTATTTCTGAGTATCAGTTTCTGGTATTTTCAATAAGGAAAATTAAAATGTCAACTGATTGCAGAGCTATATATATATATATATATATATATATATATATATATATATATATATATATATATATATACCTATATGATGAAAGTGTCATATACAGGGTTTCTTTTGAACTTCGTTGATGAAGTTTTTAACTTTTTCCTGGTTTCTGCGGTCCTACTTACTTCGATTTCTCGACTAGGAAAAATAGAATACTACATCCGGTTTGATTTTTTTTTTATTTAATTACCTATTCAACTGTTTTTACTTCCTCGACTACCTAAGGAATCATGTTAACTGGTCGCATATTTTTTTTTAAATCCCGCTTTAGGTAAAATTTATGAGACAAGAAAATACAGTTGCACGTCACGTTCAAAGCGCTTTAATATTAAATTTGGGAGGAGTATATATTTTTTTTATTTTTATTTACATCATTATATAGGAGTAAGAATCACAGAGACTTAGTTCTCACTCTTGTATATTTACACGACTGTGGAGGAATCAAAATAAGAGGATATTATATGCTGAAGGTCACTTCCTAAAATGATCATATGCTCAAAGCCTGTGATTTTATTTTGCAGCAATCATAGCATGCGCAAAATAAAATTATATTAATGTCTTTACTTAATCTGCTTACAAATCATCATAAATCGACTTATTAGTACAAAACCTTTGCGTTGAGGATACAGCATATACGTTGAATGGCTTAAAAATATCTTTCTAAAAGAGCAAGAAGACCAACTAGACAAAAATGCATCCAGTTACATTAATCGCGTTTGTTGGGACAAAATAAAATATAATTTCATTTATTAATTTAATCATTTCATCTAAAAAATGCAACGGAACAAAAGATCATCAACAAAGCCAACACCATACACACACAAACCTTATACCACGCAACTCAATAAAAGTAGATTTAAAAGCACTAACCAAAAACAGTTATGCATTACAAACCCTACAAATTTACACACATAATTTACAATGGTTCATTTTGCGAGAAAGAGAGATATACAACCATAATCCGCATTGATTTTACCGAAGAGACTGAAAGTAAGTAAATTGAATTACTCTTGGCGCATTGCATGGCGTATCAGCATTTATCGGACAGAACTGGGTGGATGTAAATGAAATCAGATCCATTAAAGTCCATCACAATGTTTACTTTAATTTATTGTTTTGCTTTGTAATTGTTTTATTTGTTTTTTTCATCTTATTCATAAGGAACAATATGGCATAAAGTTGTGCATAAAACTTGGAAAACGGAATAGTACATCGTTTTTAGCGAAATAGTACCAATTTAAAAAATATATCATCTTTTAGTATGTATACTATGGATACGGGTATATACTACAATTTTATGGAAAATTTCGCTCAAGGCGTTAGACCTGGAGATGAGGCTAAGAAAACGTGTCTGATTTCAAGAAAATTTTTGATCACGTAGTCCGAAAGTACTCTCACCATAGAAGGGAAATATGAGCGTCTGCCGCCCTAGACGGTTGCTATCAAATTTTATAGGTCAACGAATTTCGTCGTTTTCGTCACTTTATTCAGATGTTCCTCAGTAACTCGCTTCCTGTGCATTTTAGGTAAATCTTGAACTTGATCAATTTTTAAAAACCTTAAATTTACTACAAGTTTTATTTGTAATATTTTTTTAAAATTTGGAACAGTTACTGAGATACCGTACCGTAAACTTCTGCAAAATGTCAAGAAAAGGCAAAAAGTTAGATATTTAGTGGTTTCGCCAAAATAACTATTTGCCAGTGCAATTTAGTTCAAAATGCGCCATGACCAATCTTGTAGAGAATTAATTTTCCTACAAGATTCACACAAAATATTTGTTGA
The DNA here is from genome assembly GCA_948150685.1 of Rhaphigaster nebulosa. Taxonomy (NCBI): domain Eukaryota; kingdom Metazoa; phylum Arthropoda; class Insecta; order Hemiptera; family Pentatomidae; genus Rhaphigaster; species Rhaphigaster nebulosa. The sequence goes on from OX411307.1 coordinate 110,374,504, forward strand.
AATGAAAATTTTCTTTTCTCTACTGGTACTGGTACTGGTATTGGTGGGGGGAACTAGTCCGGCAAGTGGGCCTTATGGTCCTTTTTGCCAACCCCTGACGGCTACTTTTACGTCACCGCCGCGTACTAACCAGAGTGGGAGTGTCAAGATTCATTTCGCGGGTTCGCCACGAAATAAATATTAACCGACCCAGGTGGGAATCGAACCCACAACGTTCCGAACCGGGCACTCTGGGACCCTCGCCCCAACGTACTCGGCCGTCACGCTCTCTTCCTTTCTCTAGGACTGTTATTTCAATATCACTTGGCGTCTGTTGAGAGTAATTACAAATATTTTGTATGGTTCTTGTTGAAAATTAAATCCTCTTTAAGATTGGTTATTGGTAAACTTTTTAATGCAGCTAACTAGTTTTAAATTTGATTAAAACAATGAAATACAAATACTATAGGTTGGTCGGAATAGCGTCATTTCGCCTAGTTCGTAAACCTTTTTTTGGGTGATTGATCATTTAGATAACTTCAACAGAATAATGGAATCGTGAAAAACGAAGATTCACAGGTTAAATCTAGCCTAAAACATTAAAATGTTGTTCGCCCAAACTGTTTTTAAGTTTAAAGGGACAATTTAGTGATGAGATGGGAAGGGACAGAAAGGTTAGCGAGACGGAAGAGATTTGGCAACAGCGCTGCGTCCTTAGCCGCCTGCAAGGTCCTTATTACCCTCCTGCAACAATAACTGTCACATCGCTCTCTTAACACCCAGTCTCTCAAAGTGTGGGAACGCATTTCATTTTTTTATTCTAACAGCATGCGTTCCTTACGCCGATCAGTTGAACATGTTTGACGATTTGAACATCTATGTTTGACGTTTGACAGATTAGGGACAACACTTAGCATTAGCAGTATGACGCTTTCGTCAAATAATGTTGTGGGTAAATAAGTCTGAAGAACGTTCAGCGATCTCGAACCTCGGAATGTTAATCCACATATATGAATCAATTGTACGGAAAATATTATTGCATCGATTTAACAAACATAAACAAAGTTGTAGCAATATATTACTATGTTTTGGCTTGAAATAAAGCTGAAATTAATCTTCAACTTGTACAATGACCCGGATTAGTGATTTTATTTGGTTAAACGTCAGCTACATGTAAAGATATATAAAATAGAAAAAAATATATCTGGAACAATATAAATTGTAAATGTGTATGCCATGTTAACTGAATATATTACATGTATAGGTATAATAGCATTTCCAGTATCTTAAAACCGTTTGCCCCATGCACATCAACTCCCTGTCAGACATCCCGTTTCCCTGATAAATTTTACATTTTTATATACAGAGTAACCTTCTTTTTTTCTATTAAACTGATTAGTCCACCATTCAAATTAGTCTATCTTTACAAATTAATGTATTTATATAATTGAATCAATTTAACAAAAAAATATAATTAGTAATGAGAGGCTTCAAAATATATAAAATTAAAAGAAATTTTGATTTTAGAATGCTTTATAAATTGAAATGTGTAAGTAAAACGATACTGTTTTGTGCCGGTTGCCTCAATGATCTGTTAATTTTTTTTTTTTACGTGTTTATAAATATTTCTATTAGAAAAAAATCTAATAACATTTTTTTCTATAATGTAAGAGTAAGCATTTAATATAATGAAAATAGCCCTAATTTGGGATGGTTCTCCACCTGCAAAAAGACGACAATGATTAATTAAATCGATATGATTCCAAAATAAGCATTAACTTAATAATTTAATGTATTATAATTATTTAACACTTAAATTTAGAAATATGCCAGTATCACTAAAAATAAAAATAATTTGTTGTTGGTATGTAAATAAATGTTGTACGGAATATTATTTCAAAAATGTGCATCTCACACTGTTGCCAAATTATCTATATGCAAAAAAAAAAAAAAAAAAAAAAAAAAAAAAAGGAGCAATTTAACATAAACCAATATGATTTATTTTTCTAAGGATCAAATTGGGGAAAATATTATATTTTAAATATGAAAATAAAACAAATAAAAAGTTAAAATAATTGTATAGCTAGAAAAGAGTTAATTAGTCTGCAAAAATGTAGGAAACTTTAATTTATAAGAAAAATAGTTAATTGTTTTAAATGGCCCGGAAAATGTTATACGTGAAACAGTTTACAATGGAAGAAAATATATTAATCAAATAACCGATTTGATGAGATATGATATTACTCAACATAGCAGTTGTCAACTGGTGAAACGGGATGAATTAAAAACTACTATCATTAAATTAAATATTAAGAGCCAATCTCAATTATTATGAAATTATTTTCAATTAACGGACAAGTTTGTTAGGACATATCGTCATATTTACTGGTAGAGTAGTCCATTACAAAATAATTAAGAAAATTTATTAGTTTATTTATTTATTAGAGTCAAATGCGGGATCGGTGAGGTTTAAATTCAATCACGCTGTTTAATTTTTGAAAAACTGCTTCTTTGGAGAAAAAAGGACATTTTGTAAAAATTTTGGAATTATTATTACGCTCGTAAAAAAATTGCATGCTCATACTTGGGAATACAGTATTTCGAACTAAAATAAAAATTAAGGAATGACGTTTGAACGCATGCGAGCGTGCGTACATACGAGTTTTAATTGCGTCTATTTTTTCAACCATGTATTGTGAATTATTAAATGCAAAATACTTTATGCCTGAAGATGGGGAAATTGTCTCTGAAACGATACAATTGCTATTGATGTGATTTATAGAATTAAACATAATATTTGGAAGTCAATTTCAACAATGAATCTATGTTATGACCTGTTAAATATTTTTTTTTTACTTGTTTATAAATATTTATATTAGAAAACTAAAATCTATAAAAGTAAGAATAAGCATTTAATATATTGAAAATAACCCTAGTTTGTGCTGGTTCTCCATCTATAAAAATACGACAATTATTAATTAAATGGATATGATTCCAATATACATTAACTGAATAATTTAATGTATTATATTATTTAGTATACAAATTTAGAAATATGCCAGTATCGCTAAAAATAAAAATAAATAATAAAAAAAAATAATAATTTGTTGTTTATTTGTAAATAAATGTACAGAATATTATATCGAAAATGTACATGTCATAATTTGAAGTAAACAATTTCTAACATTTTACTAGAAAATTGCCAAAACATGAAAATGTTACCGAAAATAGGTTAGTTAAGCCGTATGACATTGGTTTACTTTATTTAGTTTTATTATATTTGTAATTGACTGCTATATTTGTGTTGAGATATTTTTTTTTAAATATCTAGACTTTAGCAGGCGTAAGTTTGCGTAATTGTTTATTAGCAAAAGCCAAAATAGACAACTAAATCGTGTTTGACCTATCTTGTTCTTGAAAAATCATTTGAAACATCATTTACACTCTCCTTTATCTAGAAAGCTATGTTTTTATTATCTCAAATGCCGGTGTTTTTTAAATCACCTTTTCACTGGAGAAAAAGAGAAATGGAGAGAGAGTTTCGTAAAGAGGTGTTTCATTGTATTTGGATAATAATTAACAAAATATTCAAACCGCATACCAATTAAATTATGTTTATTATTGTTATTCGGCGTAGTGCTAAATTGTTTGATAAAGCAATAAAAAAAAAAAAAAGAGAAAAAAAAATGAAGAAAAAAATTGGGGTTATTTGGATGTGCCGCCACACATCGCCAGAAAGTAACAATATTAAGTCACAGCCAACTGCCAAGAATTAGATTTGCTGAGAACCTTTGAGTTGGCATTCCTGTTAATTTTCCTTTGAATATTTAGAGAGCCTTTGAAGGATTCTCTGAGGAGCGACAAAGCAACCAGAATAATAACCAAATAAGACCAAGAGCGGGGAACTAATAGGTTAAACTGTAACAACACTAGAAGCAGCTTTGTTTTGTAATGTTCATCTTAAAATACGTTATTCTTGAGAAAAATACCAAAATACTCTTTGATAAAAATCTAATTACTTTTAAAGTTACGTTATATGTATAATTATTTATTGTTAAACACTATTAAGAAACTAGATCCTCTAAATGCATCTAGAAATTGCTTTCTAGATTAATGTACGATTTTTAAAAATCGTTAAAAACTGTTGAAAAATCAATCGAAAAGACGGCATAGACCAAACGATAAACGACAGACCGAACGATAAACGGACTAGATCAAACGACTGATAATTTCGTATTATGAGAACTTTCAACGTTGAGAGGAATGAACCGTTTAGAGAAGTTTTTGTACGTTCAAATTTTCTAATTCTTCAAAAGAATATAGGTAAAAAGAATAGAGAAAATTTATACAGCATTAATATGTACGTGGGCACAGTGGTTGAAATGCGAAATAAAACTATTTTTTAAAGGTATTGGAAAAATCGATGTTTTTTCACCATTGATAAATAGATTAATTACCTGAAATATTTTTCCAATTTAATCGGAAACACTTCAATTTTTCAACTTATAACGAGCCTTCAAATCCAATTATGGAATAATGCTTGATCTTTAAGAAAATAATATACCGAAAAAGTTCCAAAAATACAATAAAAAAAATAATTGTTAGTCTGAACGCAGCCGACCACAGCTATGAATTTTTTTTTTTTTATTAATATAAGACTCCTGTTAAAATATTAGAAAAGACCCAGCTGCATCCAACTGCGTCTGTAGGCACAATATGATTTTGAAAATGAAATTACTCTTGTAATTTCTTCACCACTTCCTCACAATCAAATCCATGTGACGGGCATGACACCTATCACTGTTGATGAAATTTTTAGGGATTGTGCATGTTGGTTACCTAAATGGTCCCGTATAAATTTTATTAAATTAAACCACTACTTTCCTTGAACCAACATTTGAGAAAAGTTGGCGATTAGTGTAAAAATGATCCAGCATCAATTTCGTTCAATTCTATTCCCTTCTTTTACTTACGCATGCGCAATTGTATTTTCATTGACACACCAATATTTCAAAAACGGTTCGTCCGATTTGAACCAACATTTGAGGAAAGTTGGCGATTAGCGTGTAAATGATCCAGTACCAATTTTGTTCAATTCTATTCTCTTTTTTGCCTTACGCATGCGCAAACGTAATTTCTTGGCACACCTACGTTTCAAAAACAGCTTATCTGATTCATCCTAATGTTAGAGGAAAGTTGGCAATTAGTGTATAAATGATTCAGTATCAATTTTTTTCAGTTCTATTTCCTTCTTTCTCTTGCGCATGCGCAAACGTATTTTCCCTGACATACCTACGTTTAACAAAACAGCTTGTCCGATTTAGCCGAAAGTTTGTAAAAATTACGCAGTATCAATTTCATAAAATTCCATATATATATATATATATATATATATATATATATATATATATAAATGTGTGTGTGTGTGTGCTTATTACGTTATACATAAATTAATTAACGTTTGCATCATATTTAAATTATTTATCATTTTGGCCTTAAGAAATAATTACTTGTTGAAAAACATATATCATGAAAAAAATTGTTTAGCTTTTACTTACATTAAGTTAAAAACTCTATATTTTATCATATTCAGAATCTGAATACGGTGGAGTTTCTGGTATTTAACCCAAAATAAACTTTCAACCCACCATCTCCCCTCAAAATCACAACATTGCTTTCATTTCATAAAGATGAGTTGCAATTTTAGTTTTTCTTTCCGAAACATTTCCCCCACTACATCAGTGGTAAAAACTTTTGAAAGTGTACATCTTAATGCAAATTTTATTTGGATTAGGATGGCATCATAATTATTTTTCTGTGGCTTACAAATCGGGTTGATTGGTTTATTTTCCCCAGAAAAAAGTCTATTTTTAACCGATTTTTAACTGGTGACCAAAAAAAAAGTTCTATATGCATATATTTACTTGTTTCATAATAATGTATTGTCTCTATTTGGTTAGTACTTTTTTAGGTGGTTTATGTGAGATGAGATTTATATGGTTTGAATTTCTGAATGGTCTGATTGTCTTTTTCTGTGCTGATAATGCCTTAATAGACGAAACATTGACTGTTTATTTATTTATTTAATAGCATTTGAGAGGGTTGATGGTTTGTTTCGAAAACTTAAAAATGATTTTTTTTTTTCTGTAATTAATTAAAGACATTTGTTATGGAAAAAAAAACATTCCTACTCACTTCCAGTTTCCTTCTTTCATTTTGGTTAGTGCCAAACACCCCAAACACCAAATCTTATTTCAAAGCAAGGTGTAAAACCGTTTTGTATAGACATAAGATACATGGTAATAAAATCACCAAGTGCGTTGTATTAATTTTTTTGTGATCTTTGAAAGCTTTCTCCCTCTCCTTCTGTTTCTCATTTTTATCCTTGTAAATGTCCTGGATCGTTTCCCACTATACAGGCCTTCCTTTCCTCTATAAAGGTTATGTTAAATTCAGTGCCGAACTCGGCTTCATTCGTAGCAGATAATAAATTCAAACTGAACAAAAAAAAAAAAAAAAAAGTATGGTACAATTAAAACCGAGTGAGAAAACATTATACGGCTTAATATCGTGAATTGTTAAAGACTACACTGTCACATCGGCTAATGTTGCAACGAAACGATAAGATTCCATCCTTACCAATCACAACACCAAATTGGTCTTCTAATAAAAATCATTTACTGCCAGTAAATTACGATCGGTAGAGGAAGTCTAATAAATTGTGGCACGAGAATGAAAATAATGACGCATTTAAAGGCATTTAATAGTAAATTTTAATAAAGAGCAATTAATGTCTTAAACCTTTTTTTTAGTCAATTCTCCGAATACCGTTATAAGAATCATGAGCAATTACAGACAATAATAATCTGTTCCCTTTACTTTATTTAAAAGGGCAAAGAGGGCTTTCGCCCAAATCGTTAGCTTTTATTCGAACTGCGAGCGATGCCTAACTCCCTTTTTGTCAATTCTTCAAGTTCCACTTCCAGTAAAGGAAGAGATTCCAGATTATTTTAAATAGGTAGGAAATGGCTTTTGCCCAGAACGTTATCTAACAGTTACAGGCAAACTTAAAATTATGACTTATCGGTCAGTTCTGAGAATGCCTAGGAGAAATTTACAGTTTTTTCAAGTTACGCGAACAGTCCTTACATTATTAGCTCTAAGAAAAATAATTCAAGTAGTCAAACTATCTTAAGTAAAAATAATTTAAATTATTACAAATGATCTCAATGCATTGGGCAAACATTACAAGGTAACATTTTTCAGCCACGCCTCTTGCCGACAATTAACAGCCTATTCTTCATCACACCAACCTTAATAATTTTTTTTTAATTGTACTGTTCACACATCATTGTTAAATCATTTCATTGGGAGAAATCTGAAATTTTCCAAGAATTTTGATCGGGTTTCCCAAGTATTTTACATATTTAAATTTCCCAAACTAATTATAATGTTTTAATTTTCCCCAACTCTTTTGGATTTGAACTTTTCATTTGCATGTTACGAATGTTGAAACATGACAACATGAGTTGTTTTTTTTTTCTATTCAAACACAGAGTTGTATCGACGAAATCCCAATATCGTAACTTAAAAGGTATTTTTGTCGGTTTTAAATTGTAGAAACTCTTTGAGTAAAATGTTTTACTACAATTTTTGAAGAAGGTTATAAAATCATACATTTCCCAACTTTTAGACTTTTCAAAGTATTGGAAGGAGCAAACCCTCTTCCCCCCTCTACTCCCCGTATAACGACGTCCCTGATCGTTGAAAACGTAGGCAATCAATTTTTGTAACTTCAACATCTTGAAGTAACGTCAACATCTTGACAAAGCATACTAAAATTAGTTTAGAAAACGATAATTTCTTCTCCTGTTTTTTTTTTTTTTTTTTTAATTTTCAATATTGGTTTGAGTTATGATTTTACATTGCTATAAAATACTTAATTTAAAAATGGTTAAAGTGCAGATGAGATCGGATCTTTAAAATAATTTTTATTTGTTTGCTGGTGTACCCAAATCTACTCTAATTAAAAACTGTTTTTTAGTTAAAACATCATATTTTTTTAAAATTATTCTTTTCTTTTTTCAAATTTTTGGGGCATAAAACTGTGAAAAAGATACTATCGTCACTCCGTTAAATCCATACGGGATTTTACAGACGTCCCACGTTCCATTAGGCATGGAGCGGTTGGAGTGGAGTAGTCAGTGACCCCCATAAGATATTAACAATTAAATTGATTTTAAAGCAAGAACTGGGAATATTTGTCATCTTTTTCCACATTCAGAAGAAAAATACTCATAAAAAGAGGACTAAAGCTCGATAATCTATATCTCAGGAGGATGGCACATTCATAAGAAAAAAAGATACTAAAATATCTCTTTTTGGAATATTTTTCTCTATTAGGGGTCAAGATACGTCTTAAAAACTTACGGAAGATATTAATTACTACCATTGTACCCGAGGCGATACGAGTAATTTGGTAAGAATTAACCAATCCCTTCTTTGGGCCGAGTAATTAAATCAGAAACGCTGGTTTTATTCCTGTCTATACCCTCCAGTTCCTGTAATCAACCTCGGAAGAACGGAAAAATCTTACCACTCATCTATTGAATATCCATTCACTCGAAGGAGGTTTATCTCAATGGTGATTTGATAAACATTTTTAAATGAAATATGAAACACAGCGTCAGGTATAAATTAGTAATGAACGTGAAAGGTACTTAATGAGTATAACACTTCAGTGCAAATCAAGTGAAAAAAGGTAATTTATTGGTAAAAAAAAATTGTTACGAATTTTCATTTATTATAAAATATGCTTGCTCTTCGATTTATCGCAACTAATCCTGAAGTGAAACTACTTTGGTAAAATATATGATAGATTAAAATTTGAGTATTAGAGCCTTAAAACGAGACAAAATAATTTGAACCTTTATTTACTTTCATACACTTGCACATAAGAGTATTTGAACGTTTAAACCGAAAAGAAATCCGAATCAGGAAGTTTGTGAAAAACTCCACTAAACCCACCATTGTTTGGACTTGATGACCTGTTTTCATCCCTTGGGATTCCTTAAGCATGTCATATAATCCTCTCCTGGTGAAATTCAGGACGGGTTCAATAGAATCAGAGATAAAATACAAAAAAAAAAATTACTACGTTAAAATAATTATATTTTTTTACTCATTATATTTGAAGAAATAATAAAGAAGATGAGGAAAGATTTTTTTTGTATAATATAGTTAATATTGGTCTAAATTTAATATTTATAATCAACAGTTAATCCGGCATGACCCGACACACAAACAAAAGTATCTTAATCCGATAGCTTCTGTTTCTTCTCAAGTAAATAAAAAGAATTATCCATAAAGATGGTTCATAAAAGAGCAATTTAATCAGTAAATCAATAAAATGATAATTTTAAAATAAAGTAAAATTTTTGTTTATTTGAGTACTTTATTTTAAAATATTTATTAAATTGCCATTGAGATAAACCTCTTTCGTACGAATGAATATTCAATACATGAGAGGTTAGATTTTTCCGTTCTTTCGAGGTTGATTAGAGGAACTGGAGGGAGGGAGGCTTTTGAAAAGACAGGAATAAAATCAGCGTTTTTGATTTAATTACTCGGCCAAAGAAGGGGTCGGTTAATTCTTACCAAATTACTCGTATCGCCTCGAGTACAATGGGAGTAATTAATATCTTCCGTTTTTATGACGTATCATGACCCCTAATAAAGAAAAAGATTCCAAAAAGAGATATTTTAATATCTGTTTTTCATATGAATATGTAATCCTCCTGAGATATAGATTACTTTTTTTTTTTAATACGGTATATTCAAGCTTTAGCCCTCTTTTCATGAGTTTTTTTTTTAATGTGGAGAAAAAGACAAATATTCCCACTTCTTTCTTTAAAATCAAGATAATTGTTAACATCTTAAGGGGGTCGGTCACTGACCACTACACTCCAGCCGCTCCACGTTTAATGGAATGTGGAACGACTGTGAAATCCTGTATGGATTTAACGAAGGGACGCTGATCGACTAGAATTCCATCTGTCCTAAACTCCAACACGCCACGCCAAAATCCAATCACTCCAACCGATCGTCAGAGTGGAAAAGTTATAGAGTTGAATGACGGATTACACAGTGTTTAGAGTCCCTGATGGTGAGAATATAAAGTAGTTAGCCAACCTACCCCTTATGCCAATCATCCCTGCTCTCCACTATTAATATAATCTACAATTTCTACTATGTTTTAATTTATTTTTTTTGTTGGGGAGAGGTGGATAAAGATGAACGTATTTAATGCTCTTGTTAATGTAGAGGCTCCCTCCACTCATATCCAATTCCTTCTCAAAACTTAAATTAATCTGTACACTGAAATATTATAAAATACATATTATACGTGAGCTTGAATCTGCATGCCGGTAGAAAATAGAACCATGTAGTGGAGGTAATCATTAGAGGGACACTTGAAATTTTCACCACTCCATGCACTCCAATCGTAGTGGAGCGACTAAAAATTAAAAAAAAAAATGGACGTTTGTCTTACAACACACGTTAAGAATATTGCATTTATTTCACAAATTGGAGTCAATTCGGCAAATCTTACATTTTTCTCGCGTTTAGAAGATTGGCATTATCCATATCCGGCTCCGAAACGCTGCTCAGCTAAATCATTGTTGTTCCGTGTTATTCATTTGAGATTTACACTTGTAAAATTCAAAATAACAAAGCTTTAACAACCAATAAATATTATCCATTTGTTAAAAAAAAACAAAAAAAAAAAACAGCAATTTTATTTTAGACAGACGAGTGTCATTTGCATGGCGAGTAGTATTTTTTGAGTAATTGCCTATTTCGCCAATTTGAGAGTTTAATGAATGAGAGCACGATTTAAGGAATTAACGGGTTAATTTGTAGATGTATTCTTGTAGTAAGTAATGCCTATGTCTGTATGCATGAAACTGATTTTCGCAAGCTATCTGATACATAAGAACAAATATTCACCAAATTCGATCAAGCCGAATCCATGGCACGCTGAGGGGAGTCCATAATTGGTTTGAACCATTTAACTAGGAACCACATAAATCAGCTAATAATCATTAGCATTGCCAGAAAGTTAACCTAGAAAAGTCCCAGTCCTTACTCCTTCCTCGTCATGCAAACCTACTATTATTGATCTCCATAAAATCAATGACCCACTGATTTTATTACGGTCTTGTAAACCGTGCTATTCCATTTTAAGACATTCTTATTTCAGCTTACAATTTAAAAGATTCAGTTTAAAATTTGTCTTGAAGATTTATTATAAATTTTTATCTACCTTCGTTTTAAGGATCAGAAAGAAGCCACTGCACTCAAAACTGTTTTTTTTTGTGTTTTTTTCGATGAACATTAACCACCACAAAAAATAAATAAAAAATTCACTAGTAGCTATGAACAAGTTAGTTACAACAAACATAATATGAACGTATATATACTTATATATATACACTGAAAGGGACCTATATATATATATATATATATATATATACTTATATATATACACTGAAAGGGACCTATATATATATATATATATATATATATATATATATATATATATATATATATATACTTATATATATACACTGAAAGGGACCTATATATATATATATATATATATATATATATATATATATATATATATATATATATATATATATATATATATATATATATACTTATATATATACACTGAAAGGGACCTATATATATATATATATATATATATATATATATATATATATATATATATATATATATAAATTAATCATAGATTAAAAAAATGACCTCTATTAATCCCGAGAAAAACAATTTTATTAATGAAATTCCAGAAAAATTTAATTAAAACTACATTATAAGCATTATGACGTTATTTCCGCCGTTATTTGTTTTTGGCCATTTTCAAACTATTTTATTCACTTATATAACTAAAATGTTAACACTATTTGTCCAATAAATTAAATTTATATGTACAACACTGAGGAATACTTTTAGATATTTAGATAAATTATTTTTTTTTTTAATTATATATAGGCGAAATATGTTGGTTCTATGTATATTATACTAAAAATGTTCAGGATATAATTTAATAAAATTAAGTTATTCAAGAATATCCACCACTCTTTTCCTCTATCATTTGATTATTCAACAAAATTCATCTCTCACTTAAATTGATCCTTTCCAGAAACAAAAAAAAAAAAATAAAGATTTTCTAGGCGCACTCTATTGGGAACACTTTTAGCAAATAAAATTCGCTGTTAGATGCGGTATTTGATTTATCAAATTTATTTCATAATTCTGTTTATGATCTATTTATGTTGCCAGAATCTTTTTTCTAATTAATTGCCATGTTCAAGTTATTCTAATATATATATTTTATTTAAAAAAATATAAATTACATATATATACAATTTAAAAAAAAAAACACGCATGATAAAAAGAAGTATTTAGCGATTATTTAGGATCCAAAATGGATTATTTCTTTCCAAGCTACAATTAAATTTAAATGAGTTCAAGCCTAGAGACCGGTTGGCTGCTATGTTGTTAAAGCTTCCTGTTAAATTTTCAATATTACGTAGAGCGTCGATTATCCGAACTAATGTTGTCAGTGGTGGTTCGGATAATCAAAAGTTCGGATAATCAAAATTCACGTATTCCCACAGACACACTTATGAGCCAGATACAAATACTATTTAACGAAGCAGTTTCTGAGAAATAATTAAGGATGGCTTCCTTTATAGACGTTCTGGGAAAAATAATTTTATTTTTCATTTAATTTTATTCAAAATAACAATAATTTTAACAATACCAATAAGTAATTTACATGATCAAATTAATTAAAATTACGCAAATAAAAAAAAAAAACAATAAAAAAAAAAACCGTTCCGATAATCGAACGTTCGGATAACTGACGTTCGGATAATCGACGCTCCACTGTATTTAGTTTTTCCACTAACCTCGTCTACTACTTAGCAGCTATAGCGGACACCGACTACATTTCATCTCTTTCTAAACTGCTATTCCTTTTTCGTGGCTATCTTGACTTCTTTCTCAGCTCTTTGCTTAAGAAATAACAATTTTTTAACAACAAATCCAACGATAGCTCAAAAGAAGGAGTTGGGTTGCGAAAGGTGGCGTAGTTTTGATTATTAGGTATTTTTGATGAATTATACCTCTCGTCCTTTTTCCGCCATCTTGGATAAACCATAAAGAAATAGAACTTTTTTTTCAGATTTTCCTCAGTATCTCGCATCCAAGGTATTTCAGACAAAATGTTGCCATTACAAATTTTAAATATCATTAAATCCCCACAAGTTTTATATGTGACATGTCGGGTACTTCGTAAAGGCTACTGAGATACAGGGCCGTGAAAATGTGCAGACTTAAAAAGTTGGATAAGTCAGTGGCTTCACTTAAGTAACTATTTTTAGAGCAGTTTCCAGAAAAATGCATAATAAACAAGCTAGTAGAAAATAAAATTTTCTACAAGATTTATACAAAATATTTATAATTACTTCCAACAGACGCCATGAAATATAATAATAGCAATTTTAGTATAAGTGGACAGAAATCTTTAATCCATTGTGTATGTAATATTCGTGAATTTCATGAGATTCTTGAAAATTATGGGGGAATACAATGTTTAAAAAAAAAAACGTATTTTTTTAACACATCTACAAATACTAGTATTTCAACTAAATGCAATTTGAAAACTTTTTGCAGATTTTCACAGTTCCGTATCTTTGTTGCTGCTCCGAGTTATCCAACATGTTGGATATGTCACTAATGGAAATATACTGGACTAAAACCCCCCGCGACCACCTAGAGGTTGTCGCCTTGTTCTAACCACAGTGGGTGCGTCAAGATGTATTTCTCGAGATCGCCGCGAAATAACTAACCCAGGTGAGAATCGAACCCAAACCGTTCCGAACCGGGTACTCTGGGGGCCTCAAGCCAACTTGCTTGCCCACTATACAGTAATCCTCCATAACAATAAGACCTTGCGAATGATCGATGCTGATAAAAACCAACAGTCTCTGCCTGCATGCCTCTCACCAATGAAAAAAGTGAAAATCCAAATCGAAAAGTTCAGAGCCTCCCATCGACGCTTTGGTCTATCTCTCAGATGTTTTCTCGTTTAGGACTGATTAACTTTTTGATGATTCGCCCGCTGTCCGTCCCCACTCAATAGCTATTAGTAATTATCACTAATTTCATTCTGAAGTGAAACTCTCACTATCGGTCTCCGGGTAGGGACTAGTTTAGGGAATAGGCGCAGTTTAAGTTGAAAATAAACGCTTCAAATATTAGGAGGTATAACAGTTTAATGAATTCTCACTTTTAGGTTTCTGGACAGTTGACGTGAATTGAGAAATTTCAGGACTGTGCATTTCCTGCCCTTTATTTCTTTTTGACATTGCTGGCTCTAGATACCTAAATTCTCTACGCATTCAAAGTTATCCCGCTTAGCATTGTTTCATTGAATTTAACAGCGTCCATATCTCTACCTAACAAGGCATAGCATAAAATGGGTACACTACTGACTGAACTTAAATCTCTATTGCCACGAATTATTTTTCTAATGACGTATTCATGCAATAAATTGATAAAAACCAGGAAATGGGAAATACTCTGTTTAGAATCTGAACGGACCTCAAACTTTTCGTAACTTTAATTACCTATTCGCACTTCATTAAATGTTTCGAACACGCACGTCTATACAACTCTTATATAAACATTTTTTTATTTATTTTTTTTATTCTTGGATTTGATTTTCTAAGAAGTCCTTACCAATTTAATAACTACAGACCGATATCAAGACTTCCAGTGTAATATTAACTTCTTTTTTTTCAACATTTGTTAACGTTTGATTTTATAATTGAAGTCTTGAAATAACTGGTTATAACCACATTGGGATACAGTTTCAACATTGGGACTTCAAACAAGTTCTGAAGACGGGGTTATTTTCCCAAAAACGTTGAAAAAAAAAAGCATTAAAGTGAATATTACACTGGAAGCCTTGAAGTTGCCATTATTATATTTTATTTTTATATATTTTATTTATTATATTTTATATTTTATTCTCTTCCCTATTAAAATATTACTCATGGTACTACTCGATAAAAGATCTTTGATAACAGATATCAGAAAATTGTTACAGTGTAATTGTTCAAGTTTTATGAACGTCTTATCAGCATTTATTTAGTTTGATCAAAGTTGAGCTGTTACAACTTTAAAGTTCTTGGACTGATATGATTTCTAAAAGATATTCGTAAGTTTTATAGGCCAACTTATTTTCGCTTAAAGCGCATATTATAAAATCTTAACATTCCTGATTTGTTTGGGTAAAGGGGTACAAGTCATCTTTTTTGCGACAGTTGGTTTATGTTTTGTTCTTTTTAATGAACATCACCTTTGAGAAATAGGATGTAAGTCAATGAAACTCTTCCCGCATTCTATTTGAACACTGTATGATTGAATCATATCCCTTCTCTCAAAGGCAAAGCTGTTTCGTTAATAAAGAACAAAATATAACGGGAACCAATTATTTGCAAAAAAAAAATTACTTGCACCCCTTTACCCAAACACCACAGATTTGATTAGTTAGATATCAGCATCTGCATAATATATTAAAAGATATTTTACGATTAACTTTAAAAACTATTGGCCTGCTATATTAAATAAATAATTTTAGTTTTTTTGTATGAAGTATACAATTTTTATACGATTTGTAATACTATCACAGTAAATTTATTGTACATAGTATTTTTTTTTTAAATAAGTCTTTAATGAAACCATTATATCAGAAAAATATTGCAATATCTTTTTTACTTTCAGTTGCATATATATATACACAATAATACACAATAAAAAGAAAAATACACATTTTAGGGTCCTCTGAGTCCAAAAGACCAATTTTCGCAAAATGGTGATAAATCTATCTCCAAAACGATAAGTCGTACGAAATAAAATTGCGTATTTAAGATAGGTATAAGCCTGATAGATATATGTTACAGTAACTTTTTTTGCCAAAATCGACTACGAAAAATGTCACTTTACATCATCGATTTTACACATTTTTACATTTTTTTTCAAATAAGAGTAGTAATATAGGTATGTAATATACCATTGGAAAACTAATTATTTAAGCAAAAATAATTTCTATCATTTATAGCCGAAGAAGGTAACGGCGAGTGACGAAAATAGCATAAATTTCAGTTATTGTTGTATTTAATAGCTTTTACTATTATATTATCTAATAAAAAAAATAAAAAAATCCTAGGAAAGTAAATAGAAATTTTTTTAATTTATTCCTGGTAGCGTGGTAAATAAAAGTTGTGTGACACGCGCACCGCATCAGATTTTTTATGAAAGATTTTGCAAAATAAAGTTATCATATTTTTTTTTTTTAGTTGTAAATGAATTTCTGTTAATATTAATATTTTATTTGTTTCAGACCATCATCATCCATGTCCAAATTTTAGTTATAGATTCGACGATTACTCAAAATTCATTAGTTAAAGTTTAGTTTAAAAACGAAAAAAAAAAAAAATTAAAAATGGAAAAAAAATTAAAAAAAACAAAATTTTAAATTAAAATAAAGGAATAAAACTAATAAATTCAACAATGGAGGATAAGTAAGATCCGAAAGTAAGTATTATGAATTTTTAATATACATTAACAATTGTAGTTCTTTAAAGATGTTATCATTTTTTTTATTATAAATCGAATTTCGATATATGATCAGGTTATACAAATGTAATAACTTCTTCAAATGTAACACAAATAAATGAAAATATATATATATATATATATATATATATATATATATATATATATATATATATATGTGTGTATTTGCTATAAACAGTGATAAATCAGGTTTTATTCCCGTCCCAGCAAATCCTTTAATCAGTAGAGATGACTTCTTAAATCCCCGTTCCCTGATTCCGGTACGCGGTGTTATTACGTTTTATTCCGTAATAACACCGCGTACCGGAATAAAATAGACCTCCAACAAAAGATGTCCGTCAAAGAAACTGTAACTGTGCTTTCGATGTTCGTTAGTAGCCATCATATACGGCAATTGCCTTCGCCTATTAATAAATTTTTAGGAATTTATAAATATTTTATTTTAGTTATTTAAACAGAAAGCGGAATAATTATTTTTAATTTATAGTAATTAAATCTAGTACTTAAATTAAAAAATTAAAATTTTGAGTTTAGTATTGAAATAAATGACTTCTGTAATTTCAAAAAATAATTGTAAAAAACAAAAGGCTCTTATTTAAAAATCAAATTAATCTTTTAAAAGAATCATTTGCAAAATATTTAAGAATGAAGGGCACATTCATTTTGAACCAATTACTTTCTAATTATGTTTCTTTTTTTTGGAATATATATATATATATATATATATATATATATATATATATATATATATATATATATATATATATATATATATATATATATATATATGTGTGTGTGTGTGTGTGTGTGTGTGTGTGTGTGTGTGTGTGTGTGTATGTATTATACCTTCTTTATTTATTTAGTTATAGATGACTATTTTTACCAGTGTTACATCTTTCAAAAAAATCATCACGAAAATTCATAATAAATTCTGAAAAAGGTAAGCATTGTTATTTCTATATTTCCTTTTTTTGTATAAGTTTTTTTTATGATGAAATTTAAATTATGAGCGAACTATTAGCTCAATTTTTCATTAATGGAAGCATCACATTTTCCGTCAAACATGTTAGATAAAAAAGTTAGATAATACTGAGTAACAAAATTTTGGGGATGTTATCATTATTCTTTTATAAATCAAAATTCGATATATGATCAGGTTAGACAAGTGAAATAACTTCTTCAATCATAACTCAAATAAATGAATATATATATATATATATATATATATATATATATATATATATATATATATATATATATATATATATATATATATATATATGTGCTACAAACAGTGATAAATCAGATTTTCTTCCCGTCCCAGCAAATCCTTTAATCAGTAGAAATGACTTCTTAAATCCCCGTTCCCTGATTCCGGTACGCGGTGTTATTACGGAATTAAAGACCTCCAAAAAAAGATGTCCGTCAAAGAAACTGTAACTGTGCTTTCGATATTCGTTAGTAGCCATCATATACGGCAATTGCATTCGCCTATTAATAAATTTTTAGGAATTTATAAATATTTTATCATTAAAAAAAACAGAAAGCGCAATAATTATGTTTAATTTATAGTAATTAAATCTAGTACTTAAATTAAATTAAATTGACTTCTGTAATTTCAAAAAATAATTTTAAAAAACAAAAGGCTCTTATTTAAAAATCAAATTAATCTTTTAAAAGAATCATTTGCAAAATATTTAAGAATGAAGGGCACATTCATTTTGAACCAATTACTTTCTAATCATGTTTCTTTTTTTTGGAATATATATATATATATATATATATATATATATATATATATATATATATATATGTGTGTGTGTATTATACCTTCTTTATTTATTTAGTTATAGATGACTATTTTTACCAGTGTTACATCTTTCAAAAAAATCATCACGAAAATTCATAATAAATTCTGGAAAAGGTAAGCATTGTTATTTCTATATTTCCTTTTTTTATATAAGTTTTTTTTATGATGAAATTTAAATTATGAGAGTAGATGAGGTTTGGGCGAGCTGGGCCACTTTTTTGAGCAGCCAATCAGAAGCCAGCATTTGGTCACGTGACCTATGGCGGGAAATTTGAATTTGAATTTTTGCCTCGACCTAACCTTAACTACCATGTGGTCTTGCCTCGACCCTACCTTAACCACCACGTGGTCTCACCTCGACCTAACCTTAACTATTAGGCCACGCCCCTTTTTAGTCACGTGACCCTTATGCCCCGCCCCTTTCTAGTCACGTGATCCAGTCACGTGACCCGCGGAACCTCCTGGTCTACGCTCCGCTCGCATATTTTAGTCACGTGATCTAGTCACGTGACCCATGGAACCTCCTGATCTATGCTCCGCCCACAAGATTTACCCCCTCCACCCATTGAAGGGTCAGGTACCCATCTTATAGAGCATGAGTGTACCCGACCGCCATTTTGTTTTTCTTATGCCGCCATTTTGTTTTTCTACTGTTTGAGGGACTTGAGGTTTTGTTGAAGGGTTAGGCACCAACCTTATAGAGCATGAGTGTACCCGACCGCCATTTTGTTTTTTATACATCGCCATTTTGTTTTTCTTATGCCGCCATTTTGTTTTTCTACTGTTTGAGGGACTTGAGGTTTTGTTGAAGGGTTAGGCACCAACCTTATAGAGCATGAGTGTACCCGACCGCCATTTTGTTTTTTATACATCGCCATTTTGTTTTTCTTATGCCGCCATTTTGTTTTTCTACTGTTTGAGAGACTTGAGGTTTTGTTGAAGGAACAGGTACCCATCTTATAGAGCATGAGTGTACCCGACCGCCATTTTGTTTTTCTTATGCCGCCATTTTGTTTTTCTACTGTAAGCTTCCCAACGGTTATATAATCATAACCTATACGATGAAGGGTCAGGTATCCACTTTATAGGCTGTAACCTCCCCTACGGTTATATAATCATAACCTATACGACGAAGGGTCAGGTATCCACTTTATAGTATGTAACCTCCCCTACGATTATATAATCATAACCTATACGATGAAGGGTCAGGTATCCACTTTATAGTCTGTAACCTCTCCTACGGTTATATAATCATAACCTATACGATGAAGGATCAGGTATCCACTTTATTGTCTGTAACCTTCCCAAAGGTTACATAACCTTTATCTTGTTTTCGTTTTTGTGCAACCTTCTCAATGTTTACGTAATCTTTACAATATTTAACTTTAGCAACATTTAAACAGGTTGGATCATGTATAGACAAGTTGGATGATGTCTAGGTGAAATACAAATATGGACTTTGAACTGTTTATCTCTAGCATATAAATAAATAGTAGATTTCCTTAATCCTATAACAACTGCTGGACCTTGAGCTGTTTATCTCTAACATATAAATAAATAGCATAGTCCCTTAATCCTATAACAGCTTTTGGACTTTGAACTGCTAATCCCTTTAACATAAATAAATTATAGGGGCTCCTTAATCCTTTTGGACTTTGAGTTCTTAATCCCAAACCTTTCTTATCTCGCTGAAACATAAACAAAACAACTTTTCAATGTACTACGTATTTTTAATGGCTGATAGTATAAGTAATGGTCTTAAAAGGATTAACTTGTCAATGTTCTACGTATTTTTATTCTCTCATAGTTAAATAATGGTCTTAAAAGGATTAACTTTTAATCCATTAAGTTCCTATCGAACTTTTAATCTTTAAAATATATTAACAAACCGAAACGATGGTATCACGTTGGCCAAAGAGGTTGCACCTTTTCATAGCTTTGAAATATTTTCAAAGTACACGAGTCGGTATTAATAACTGCGAACATGTCGCAGTAAATTTTAATTAATGAATATTAATTAATACTATTTCTTAATCCCTTAAGGGCTTTTGTACTTTGAGCTGTTAATACCAAAACATAAAGAATTATTTAGGACTTCCGCTAAAAAGTAAACAAATTTAGCTTTCGCAATAATGCTCTATCTCTTAATCCTTCCTTTAAAAGTTAACAATGGACTTTGAACTGTTAATCCTCTATCATTACTCATCTCGCTGAAACATAAACAAAACCACTTTTTAATCTTATATGTATTTTTATTCTCTAGTATAAACTATTAAAACGCCGTAAAAGAATTAAATATTAAATCCTTAAAGTTTTTTTATCATTTACAAACAACGATAAAGAGCCTTTTAATCATTTCATAATATCTGGATAGATGACGTCATTATTATTAGCTAAAGTTTTGTACCTTTTTCAGTTCTCAATGTTTACATTTTATGCAATTTTTCCAAATTTTTACCATTACCTATCTATTTCTTTTTTAAATTTTCTATAAATACACTCCGGCAATAATATTATGCTTAATGTTTAACCGAATCCATCATTTTCTTTCAATTCATTGATAATATCTTTTGAGTAGGTCTTTTACTGCTTTACTGGTCTTTTACCTCTAATTTTTAACATAGCTTTATATTTTTTTAGTATATTTTAACCAATTTTAGATATTATTTTTTGTTTTTTATAATTGATTTTACATGTTACTTTATTGATTTTAGTCAATTTTAATGATTTTAAAAATAAAATAAAACGTTTTATTAGCAAATATTTGTATATAAATCTGTTTTGAGATGATTTATTATCTATAGTTGATATTATTTGAGAATGTTGACGTAAGATGTGCTATATTTGGTCCCCATTTGTATGATATTATATTGTTGTTGTTTTTTTTTCAATCCTAATAATGCCCGAATTAGCGAAACGTTGACGGATCAGATATTTACTGCTGTTTAAGAGACTCAAAACTTTATTCAGGATTCTTCCAGAAATATACTGATAATTTTGAATTAGAATTTAAGATAATTTTGAATATTAGAATGTTTGCCATCATCGGATGATAGATAATATTAACAGTAACTAATATGAGCAAAATCGTGGCAGTTGGAGCACAATTCTGATCACACTTTCCCCCTTTAAACTTCCAAATATTGACATTTTTCATAACTTGAAGTCCCATAATTTTAGTGGTTTTTAGTAATTTTAGCGGTTTTTATTGATTTTTAGTTATTTCTCATCAACTTCTAACGGCAAAATGCAATTCGACAATAATACCATGCTTAATGTTTGACCGAATCCATCATTTTCTTTTACATTATTGATAATATCCTTTGAGTAGGTCTTTTACTGCTTAGACTTCGATCTCTAATTTTTAACATTGCTTTATATTTTTAGTATATTTTAACCAATTTTAGATATTATTTTTTATTTTTATAATTGATTTTGCCTGTTACTTTATTGATTTTAGTCAATTTTTAATAATTTTAGAAATAAAAAAAAAAAATTTTATTAGCAAATATTTGTATATAATATTGTTTTGAGATGATGTATTATCTGTAGTTGATATTATTTGAGAATGCTGATGTAAGATGTGCTATATTTGGTCCCCATTTGTATGATATTATGTTGTTTTTTATTTTTATTTTTTTTCACTCCTAATAATGACCGAATTGGTGAAACGTTGACTGATCAAATATTTTCTGCTGTTTATCAAATCTTTATTCATGATTCTTCCAGAAATATACTGATAATTTAGAAATATTCATATTAACCCTTCTCCATACTCGCTTCATAATTCAAATTGTTTGATTTCTTTCATGAAATAATAACTATTTATTAGATATTTCTATATCGTCTCCGGGTCAAAATGTCTTGTTTTGTGCAGGTGACTGTCAATATTAGAATGTTTAGCATTATCGGATTATAGATAATACTAAAATTAACTCATATGAGCACAATCGTGGTAGTTATAGCACAATTATGACCACACTTTTTCCCAAAAATACCAAAAGTTCGCCTATGAGGCACCACTATCAGTACTTGTTTCCTCATCGAAGTTTGTTTATCGATTAATCAACAATCAGTTCAATCAATTTTGACGAGTCCATCTTGCTTTTGTACACTAACTTTCTGTTGGACAGAACATTTATGGACTTCACCAGGATGAGAACCATTGTTAAGAGGTGTTTCATAGCACTCTAGGATTTTAAAATGAGTAGCCGATAGAGGGAAAATGAGGTAGTTCGAGCACAATGCTGATCACACTTTCTACGAAGAATAGCATCAGGTCTCGTCTATGAGACATTTTTTTCCCAGTTACTTTCGCCTTGCCGAGGTGTGTTTATTGGTAAACACAGCAATCACATACTAGATTTTATTTGTTTTTATTAGATTGATATTTATTTTTTTATTAAGAGGCGAAAGCTGGACCTCATTAAGACTCCAATATCTTTTGGTAATCAACTCCAATCAATCCAAAATGTTAAATATTTCCTCGAAAAAACATAAATTTAACGGAAGGCATTAGTTCCGTCCTCATTTCATAATTCAAATTGTTTTATATCTTTCATGAAATGATAACTATTTATTAGATATTTCTATATCGTCTCCGGATCAAAATGTCTTGTTTTGTGTGGGTGACTGTAAATATTAGAATGTTTACCATCATTAAATGACAGATAATATTAACAGTGGCTAATATGAACAAAATCGTGGTAGTTAGATTCTGATCACAGTTTTCTCCAAAAATACCATAAGTTCGTCTGTGAGGCACCTCTACTAGTACCTGTTCCCTCATCGAAGTTTGTTTATCGATTAATCAACAATCAATTCAATCAATTTTAACCACTCCATCGTGCTTTAAGACTCCAATATCTTTTGGTAATCGACTCGAATAAACTCATAATATTAAATATTACCCCGAAAAGACAGAAATTTAACAGAAGGCATTGATCACTTTCTGAAAAGTTAGACGAGCTGCGGACATTACACGTGACTATAATCCAAGAGTCATGCCCTGGATAAATTCTACTGTCATAATATTAATCATGGATGGGTGACCTTAGTAGTTGAGCTCCTCTACATACCTACACTCTTAATACGAATATAAAATTTTTAATCCAATTTATACTTTTGCAGGAGAAGTACTGCAGTATATCAATGATTATTAAAACTATCAACACAATGCATGCGAATCTACTGACCTCTATTGTCTGTTTTAAGAGCTATTATTCAGCTTTCATGTCACACGAGCGGGTGTAGATCGGTATGTTCAAGGTATGGCTTGAGGTAGTGATGGAGGGTAACGGATCATCAGGAATGTGGTATAGGATGATTTAGGGATGTTCAGACATGGTTTGAGATGGTTAGCGATGGTATGGGATGGTCAGAGATGGTTTGAGATGGTTAAGAGTGGTTTGGGGTGGTCAGACATGGTTGGAGATAATTTTAAACCATCTCCAACCATGTCTGACCACCCCAAACCACTCTTAACCATCTCAAACCATCTCTGACCATCCCATACCATCGCTAACCATCTCAAACCATGTCTGAACATCCCTAAATCATCCTATACCACATTCCTGATGATCCGTTACCCTCCATCACTACCTCAAGCCATACCTTGAACATACCGATCTACACCCCCTCGTGTGACATGAAAGCTGAATAATAGCTCTTAAAACAGACAATAGAGGTCAGTAGATTCGCATGCATTGTGTTGATAGTTTTAATAATCATTGATATACTGCAGTACTTCTCCTGCAAAAGTATAAATTGGATTAAAAATTTTATATTCGTATTAAGAGTGTAGGTATGTAGAGGAGCTCAACTACTAAGGTCACCCATCCATGATTAATATTATGACAGTAGAATTTATCCAGGGCATGACTCTTGGATTATAGTCACGTGTAATGTCCGCAGCTCGTCTAACTTTTCAGAAAGTGATCAATGCCTTCTGTTAAATTTCTGTCTTTTCGGGGTAATATTTAATATTATGAGTTTATTCGAGTCGATTACCAAAAGATATTGGAGTCTTAAAGCACGATGGAGTGGTTAAAATTGATTGAATTGATTGTTGATTAATCGATAAACAAACTTCGATGAGGGAACAGGTACTAGTAGAGGTGCCTCACAGACGAACTTATGGTATTTTTGGAGAAAACTGTGATCAGAATCTAACTACCACGATTTTGTTCATATTAGCCACTGTTAATATTATCTGTCATTTAATGATGGTAAACATTCTAATATTTACAGTCACCCACACAAAACAAGACATTTTGATCCGGAGACGATATAGAAATATCTAATAAATAGTTATCATTTCATGAAAGATATAAAACAATTTGAATTATGAAATGAGGACGGAACTAATGCCTTCCGTTAAATTTATGTTTTTTCGAGGAAATATTTAACATTTTGGATTGATTGGAGTTGATTACCAAAAGATATTGGAGTCTTAATGAGGTCCAGCTTTCGCCTCTTAATAAAAAAATAAATATCAATCTAATAAAAACAAATAAAATCTAGTATGTGATTGCTGTGTTTACCAATAAACACACCTCGGCAAGGCGAAAGTAACTGGGAAAAAAATGTCTCATAGACGAGACCTGATGCTATTCTTCGTAGAAAGTGTGATCAGCATTGTGCTCGAACTACCTCATTTTCCCTCTATCGGCTACTCATTTTAAAATCCTAGAGTGCTATGAAACACCTCTTAACAATGGTTCTCATCCTGGTGAAGTCCATAAATGTTCTGTCCAACAGAAAGTTAGTGTACAAAAGCAAGATGGACTCGTCAAAATTGATTGAACTGATTGTTGATTAATCGATAAACAAACTTCGATGAGGAAACAAGTACTGATAGTGGTGCCTCATAGGCGAACTTTTGGTATTTTTGGGAAAAAGTGTGGTCATAATTGTGCTATAACTACCACGATTGTGCTCATATGAGTTAATTTTAGTATTATCTATAATCCGATAATGCTAAACATTCTAATATTGACAGTCACCTGCACAAAACAAGACATTTTGACCCGGAGACGATATAGAAATATCTAATAAATAGTTATTATTTCATGAAAGAAATCAAACAATTTGAATTATGAAGCGAGTATGGAGAAGGGTTAATATGAATATTTCTAAATTATCAGTATATTTCTGGAAGAATCATGAATAAAGATTTGATAAACAGCAGAAAATATTTGATCAGTCAACGTTTCACCAATTCGGTCATTATTAGGAGTGAAAAAAAATAAAAATAAAAAACAACATAATATCATACAAATGGGGACCAAATATAGCACATCTTACATCAGCATTCTCAAATAATATCAACTACAGATAATACATCATCTCAAAACAATATTATATACAAATATTTGCTAATAAAATATTTTTTTTTTATTTCTAAAATTATTAAAAATTGACTAAAATCAATAAAGTAACAGGCAAAATCAATTATAAAAATAAAAAATAATATCTAAAATTGGTTAAAATATACTAAAAATATAAAGCAATGTTAAAAATTAGAGATCGAAGTCTAAGCAGTAAAAGACCTACTCAAAGGATATTATCAATAATGTAAAAGAAAATGATGGATTCGGTCAAACATTAAGCATGGTATTATTGTCGAATTGCATTTTGCCGTTAGAAGTTGATGAGAAATAACTAAAAATCAATAAAAACCGCTAAAATTACTAAAAACCACTAAAATTATGGGACTTCAAGTTATGAAAAATGTAAATATTTGGAAGTTTAAAGGGGGAAAGTGTGATCAGAATTGTGCTCCAACTGCCACGATTTTGCTCATATTAGTTACTGTTAATATTATCTATCATCCGATGATGGCAAACATTCTAATATTCAAAATTATCTTAAATTCTAATTCAAAATTATCAGTATATTTCTGGAAGAATCCTGAATAAAGTTTTGAGTCTCTTAAACAGCAGTAAATATCTGATCCGTCAACGTTTCGCTAATTCGGGCATTATTAGGATTGAAAAAAAAACAACAACAATATAATATCATACAAATGGGGACCAAATATAGCACATCTTACGTCAACATTCTCAAATAATATCAACTATAGATAATAAATCATCTCAAAACAGATTTATATACAAATATTTGCTAATAAAACGTTTTATTTTATTTTTAAAATCATTAAAATTGACTAAAATCAATAAAGTAACATGTAAAATCAATTATAAAAAACAAAAAATAATATCTAAAATTGGTTAAAATATACTAAAAAAATATAAAGCTATGTTAAAAATTAGAGGTAAAAGACCAGTAAAGCAGTAAAAGACCTACTCAAAAGATATTATCAATGAATTGAAAGAAAATGATGGATTCGGTTAAACATTAAGCATAATATTATTGCCGGAGTGTATTTATAGAAAATTTAAAAAAGAAATAGATAGGTAATGGTAAAAATTTGGAAAAATTGCATAAAATGTAAACATTGAGAACTGAAAAAGGTACAAAACTTTAGCTAATAATAATGACGTCATCTATCCAGATATTATGAAATGATTAAAAGGCTCTTTATCGTTGTTTGTAAATGATAAAAAAACTTTAAGGATTTAATATTTAATTCTTTTACGGCGTTTTAATAGTTTATACTAGAGAATAAAAATACATATAAGATTAAAAAGTGGTTTTGTTTATGTTTCAGCGAGATGAGTAATGATAGAGGATTAACAGTTCAAAGTCCATTGTTAACTTTTAAAGGAAGGATTAAGAGATAGAGCATTATTGCGAAAGCTAAATTTGTTTACTTTTTAGCGGAAGTCCTAAATAATTCTTTATGTTTTGGTATTAACAGCTCAAAGTACAAAAGCCCTTAAGGGATTAAGAAATAGTATTAATTAATATTCATTAATTAAAATTTACTGCGACATGTTCGCAGTTATTAATACCGACTCGTGTACTTTGAAAATATTTCAAAGCTATGAAAAGGTGCAACCTCTTTGGCCAACGTGATACCATCGTTTCGGTTTGTTAATATATTTTAAAGATTAAAAGTTCGATAGGAACTTAATGGATTAAAAGTTAATCCTTTTAAGACCATTATTTAACTATGAGAGAATAAAAATACGTAGAACATTGACAAGTTAATCCTTTTAAGACCATTACTTATACTATCAGCCATTAAAAATACGTAGTACATTGAAAAGTTGTTTTGTTTATGTTTCAGCGAGATAAGAAAGGTTTGGGATTAAGAACTCAAAGTCCAAAAGGATTAAGGAGCCCCTATAATTTATTTATGTTAAAGGGATTAGCAGTTCAAAGTCCAAAAGCTGTTATAGGATTAAGGGACTATGCTATTTATTTATATGTTAGAGATAAACAGCTCAAGGTCCAGCAGTTGTTATAGGATTAAGGAAATCTACTATTTATTTATATGCTAGAGATAAACAGTTCAAAGTCCATATTTGTATTTCACCTAGACATCATCCAACTTGTCTATACATGATCCAACCTGTTTAAATGTTGCTAAAGTTAAATATTGTAAAGATTACGTAAACATTGAGAAGGTTGCACAAAAACGAAAACAAGATAAAGGTTATGTAACCTTTGGGAAGGTTACAGACAATAAAGTGGATACCTGATCCTTCATCGTATAGGTTATGATTATATAACCGTAGGAGAGGTTACAGACTATAAAGTGGATACCTGACCCTTCATCGTATAGGTTATGATTATATAATCGTAGGGGAGGTTACATACTATAAAGTGGATACCTGACCCTTCGTCGTATAGGTTATGATTATATAACCGTAGGGGAGGTTACAGCCTATAAAGTGGATACCTGACCCTTCATCGTATAGGTTATGATTATATAACCGTTGGGAAGCTTACAGTAGAAAAACAAAATGGCGGCATAAGAAAAACAAAATGGCGGTCGGGTACACTCATGCTCTATAAGATGGGTACCTGTTCCTTCAACAAAACCTCAAGTCTCTCAAACAGTAGAAAAACAAAATGGCGGCATAAGAAAAACAAAATGGCGATGTATAAAAAACAAAATGGCGGTCGGGTACACTCATGCTCTATAAGGTTGGTGCCTAACCCTTCAACAAAACCTCAAGTCCCTCAAACAGTAGAAAAACAAAATGGCGGCATAAGAAAAACAAAATGGCGATGTATAAAAAACAAAATGGCGGTCGGGTACACTCATGCTCTATAAGGTTGGTGCCTAACCCTTCAACAAAACCTCAAGTCCCTCAAACAGTAGAAAAACAAAATGGCGGCATAAGAAAAACAAAATGGCGGTCGGGTACACTCATGCTCTATAAGATGGGTACCTGACCCTTCAATGGGTGGAGGGGGTAAATCTTGTGGGCGGAGCATAGATCAGGAGGTTCCATGGGTCACGTGACTAGATCACGTGACTAAAATATGCGAGCGGAGCGTAGACCAGGAGGTTCCGCGGGTCACGTGACTGGATCACGTGACTAGAAAGGGGCGGGGCATAAGGGTCACGTGACTAAAAAGGGGCGTGGCCTAATAGTTAAGGTTAGGTCGAGGTGAGACCACGTGGTGGTTAAGGTAGGGTCGAGGCAAGACCACATGGTAGTTAAGGTTAGGTCGAGGCAAAAATTCAAATTCAAATTTCCCGCCATAGGTCACGTGACCAAATGCTGGCTTCTGATTGGCTGCTCAAAAAAGTGGCCCAGCTCGCCCAAACCTCATCTACTTATGAGCGAACTATTAGCTCAATTTTTCATTAATGGAAGCATCACATTTTCCGTCAAACATGTTAGATAAAAAAGTTAGATAATACTGAGTAACAAAATTTTGGGGACTACGTGTTTTTTTTTTTTTTTTTTTTTTTGAGGGAGAGAGAGAGAGTGAGAGAGAGTGTGTGAGAGAGAGAGAATGAGAGAGACGGAGTGAGAGAGCTCAGGTAGACAATCAGTTACCTCCTATCTGTGGAAAAAAATCAATTATACAAAATTTCATAATTAAAAAATAATTTCTATCATTTATAGCCGTAGATGGGTTACGTTAGGCGAGTGACGAAAATTGCATAAGTTTAAGTTATTGTTGTATTTAATCACTTTTACTATTATATTATCTAATGAAATAAAATGTTTCTTTGGAAAGTAAATAAAAAAACTTTAAATTTATTCCTGGTAACGTGGTAAGTAAAAGTTGTGTGATGCGCACACCACACCAGATTTTTTATGAAAGATTTTGTGAACTAAAGTTATCGTATTTTGTTTTTGGTTGTTCATGATTTTCTGTTAATATAAATATTTTATTTGTTTCAGACCGCCACCATTATCATCGTCCATGTCTCTAAATTTTAGTTATAGAATCGACGATTATTCAAAATTTATTAATTGTAGTTTAGTATTAAGAGGAAAAAAAAATTAAAAAATAAACAAAAAAATATTAAATTAAAATAAAGGAATAAAATAAAAAAGCTCTACAATGAAAAATCAGTAAGATCCGAAAGTAAGTATTATAAATTTTTAAAGTAAATTAACAGTAGTTGTTCTTTAAAGATGTTATCATTATTCTTTTATAAATCGAAATTCGATATATGATCAGGTTAGACAAGTGAAATAACTTCTTCAATTATAACTCAAATAAATGAATATATATATATATATATATATATATATATATATATATATATATATATATATATATGTGCTACAAACAGTGATAAATCAGATTTTCTTCCCGTCCCAGCAAATCCTTTAATCAGTAGAAATGACTTCTTAAATCCCCGTTCCCTGATTCCGGTACGCGGTGTTATTACGGAATTAAAGACCTCCAAAAAAAGATGTCCGTCAAAGAAACTGTAACTGTGCTTTCGATATTCGTTAGTAGCCATCATATACGGCAATTGCATTCGCCTATTAATAAATTTTTAGGAATTTATAAATATTTTATCATTAAAAAAAACAGAAAGCGCAATAATTATGTTTAATTTATAGTAATTAAATCTAGTACTTAAATTAAATTAAATTGACTTCTGTAATTTCAAAAAATAATTTTAAAAAACAAAAGGCTCTTATTTAAAAATCAAATTAATCTTTTAAAAGAATCATTTGCAAAATATTTAAGAATGAAGGGCACATTCATTTTGAACCAATTACTTTCTAATCATGTTTCTTTTTTTTGGAATATATATATATATATATATATATATATATATATATATATATATATATATATATATATATATATATATATATATGTGTGTGTGTATTATACCTTCTTTATTTATTTAGTTATAGATGACTATTTTTACCAGTGTTACATCTTTCAAAAAAATCATCACGAAAATTCATAATAAATTCTGGAAAAGGTAAGCATTGTTATTTCTATATTTCCTTTTTTTATATAAGTTTTTTTTATGATGAAATTTAAATTATGAGCGAACTATTAGCTCAATTTTTCATTAATGGAAGCATCACATTTTCCGTCAAACATGTTAGATAATACTGAGTAACAAAATTTTGGGGACTACGTGTTTTTTTTTTTTTTTTTTTTTTTGAGGGAGAGAGAGAGAGTGAGAGAGAGTGTGTGAGAGAGAGAGAATGAGAGAGACGGAGTGAGAGAGCTCAGGTAGACAATCAGTTACCTCCTATCTGTGGAAAAAAATCAATTATACAAAATTTCATAATTAAAAAATAATTTCTATCATTTATAGCCGTAGATGGGTTACGTTAGGCGAGTGACGAAAATTGCATAAGTTTAAGTTATTGTTGTATTTAATCACTTTTACTATTATATTATCTAATGAAAAAAAATGTTTCTTTGGAAAGTAAATAAAAAAACTTTAAATTTATTCCTGGTAACGTGGTAAGTAAAAGTTGTGTGATGCGCACACCACACCAGATTTTTTATGAAAGATTTTGTGAACTAAAGTTATCGTATTTTGTTTTTGGTTGTTCATGATTTTCTGTTAATATAAATATTTTATTTGTTTCAGACCGCCACCATTATCATCGTCCATGTCTCTAAATTTTAGTTATAGAATCGACGATTATTCAAAATTTATTAATTGTAGTTTAGTATTAAGAGGAAAAAAAAATTAAAAAATAAACAAAAAAATATTAAATTAAAATAAAGGAATAAAATAAAAAAGCTCTACAATGAAAAATCAGTAAGATCCGAAAGTAAGTATTATAAATTTTTAAAGTAAATTAACAGTAGTTGTTCTTTAAAGATGTTATCATTATTCTTTTATAAATCGAAATTCGATATATGATCAGGTTAGACAAGTGAAATAACTTCTTCAATTATAACTCAAATAAATGAATATATATATATATATATATATATATATATATATATATATATATATATATATATATATATATATATATATATATATATATATATATATATATATGTGCTACAAACAGTGATAAATCAGATTTTCTTCCCGTCCCAGCAAATCCTTTAATCAGTAGAAATGACTTCTTAAATCCCCGTTCCCTGATTCCGGTACGCGGTGTTATTACGGAATTAAAGACCTCCAAAAAAAGATGTCCGTCAAAGAAACTGTAACTGTGCTTTCGATATTCGTTAGTAGCCATCATATACGGCAATTGCATTCGCCTATTAATAAATTTTATCATTAAAAAAAACAGAAAGCGCAATAATTATGTTTAATTTATAGTAATTAAATCTAGTACTTAAATTAAATTAAATTGACTTCTGTAATTTCAAAAAATAATTTTAAAAAACAAAAGGCTCTTATTTAAAAATCAAATTAATCTTTTAAAAGAATCATTTGCAAAATATTTAAGAATGAAGGGCACATTCATTTTGAACCAATTACTTTCTAATTATGTTTCTTTTTTTTGGAATATATATATATATATGTGTGTGTGTGTGTGTGTGTGTGTGTGTGTGTGTGTGTGTGTGTGTGTGTGTGTATGTATTATACCTTCTTTATTTATTTAGTTATAGATG